>CAUYQG010149878.1:0-39939 GCA_963574415.1 Tarsius wallacei | reverse complement strand
GCTACCACGCCCGGCTAATTTTTGATTTATTGTAGAGATGAGGTCTTGCCAAGTTGCCCAGGCGGGTCTCGAACCCGCGGGCTCAGGCAATCCACTCACCTCAGCCTCCCAAAGGCGCGGGATTACAGGCTGAGCCACCGAGCCCAGCTTGATTAGACTTTAGACCAAAATACAAAAAATAAGAAGTTTAGATGATGAAAGAGCATATTAAATGACAGTACAGGGATGCAAACAGTAAAACTTAGAAAGTGGGACATGCTACAGGACAAGCAATTTGATTTCTTCAACAAACAAGTTACAAGAAAAAAAAAAAAGATGGAAGAATCTATAGATTAAAGGAGATTTAAGCTGGGCTAGGTGGCTCAGCCTGTAATCCCGCGCTTAGGGAGGCTGAGGTGAGTGGATTGCCTGAGCCCGCGGGTTCAAGACCTGCCTGGGCAACTTGGCGAGACCTCATCTCTACAATAAATTTAAAAATTGGCCAGGCATGGTAGCGCGCGCCTGTAGTTCCAACTACTTGGAAGGCTGAGGCGGAAGGATCACCGGAGCCCAGCAGGTCGAGGCTGCGGTGGCTGGGAGCATGCCACTGCACTCCAGCCGGGGCAACAGAGTGAGACTCCAACTCAAAAAATAATAATAATAATAAGGAGATTTAAAGGACATGTCAACCAATTACAGTGTGTCGATTGAGACAAATGGAGCTAATCATGGAAATTTGAAGCTTGACTGGATATTTAATAATATTAAGATATTATTTTTTAAAGATATGATAATGGCATTTTGATTGTTTTTGGAAGAATCCTTCTATTTCAAAACTAACACCAACATGTTTATGAAAGAAATGATACAATGTCTAGGATTTCTTTCACAAAAAAAAGGAAAGATATATGGAGGTATAGAATTAATAAGATAAGTCTTGAGATGGTGGTAGTTGAATCTGATTAGTGAACATCTTGGGGGCACATTAGCACATTGTACTATTCTATCTGAATGTTTTGAAATTGTTTACTGGTTAAATTTTAAATGTACTAAGTATTCAGCACAATAAGTTGGAAAAAAGTCAACAAAGAAAACTCAAAGAAACAAGAAAAACGAATAATATATAAGTGCAAAAATCAAATAAACAACTGAAAAACAATAGAGAAGATTAAAAAATACAAATGGTTGCCTTGTATTAGCAAGATAGCTTTTGGAACGACTAAGAAAAAGAGAAGATGCAATAAAACAATATAAAATATTAATCAGAAGAAATAACTTTTAAAAGATAATTTACTTTGTGTTTTCATTACTGCATTATCCCAACACACTAATCACTAATTTATATTTTGCTTATGTTTTAACATTGGGAAAAGATGTGACCTGACGGCAGACAACAGACATTTAGTCACTGGAAAAGGCATCCCTCACCCTATTGTTACTCATGCTTACATATTAGTCTCTTATGACTTTGTTTACTGGAGAGTCAGTCTCTTTGGGCTTAATAAGATTATTTCTTATTGATAAGAAATACCTTATTCAATGAGATAATTCTTATTTATAATGTACAGACCCTGAATTTGGATAAATTCACCAAGTATGAGATTTTTTTGTGCTACCTCTGAAGTCAACTAATCACCTTTTTTTGTAGTTATATATAATTTTTATGTAATTATATGTCTACCTCTCAGTTATTAGGTCTTTGACAGCACAGACTAGGTCTTCTCTATCTCTGTGTTCTAGTCACCTAAAACAAAGGCTTAGCAAACTATGCCTATAAATTAAAATACTAGGAGAATTGGAAGAATATGTATAAAAAAAACAAACTGACACATACACAATTGAAAAGTTTGAATGATCTGTAAGTATTAAAGACATTGGAATGGTAGTCAAGTATCTTCTCCCTCAAATATCAGGGTCCTGTTAGTTTTAAGGATGAGTTCTAACAAACTTTCAAGGAACAGGGAATGTCTATTGTTTTATATGTTGTTACAGAAAATTTAAAACGAGCCTACATGATTGTGATTCCAAAACCAGATAAGAAAAGGAGACTATGGACCTGTCTTAGTCATGAACAGCAATTAAAGGACTTCTATTTCAGCTTAGGATCAAGAAAATTGCAAGAACACTTTACTTTCATCCTAAAAATAAGAACAATCTGCGAAATCATGTTGGTTTCTTAAAAAGCCCTGATAGCTGAAGATGCAAAACAAAATCAAAAAACAGCAAAAAACAAAATCCTAATGAACAGGAATCCGGAAAGTGATGAAACTTTTGTAGGAGAGAAGATATTCAATGCTGCTTTCATTCTTGGTGTGTAGCAAGAGCGGGGAGAATCTGCTTGAGACATAAATAAATGATATCTGTTGAAATTGCAGCAAAATGTTAAAGCCCAAGTGTGAGCTGGTATTATAAGAAGGTATAGTATCTCTAGGATCCCCAGACATAGGAAGGCTGTCTGCACAACTCTTTTTTTTCTCAGGTCTTTATGGAATCTCAGGTGAAAGACTGAGGCAGGGCAGGTGAGCTGAAGTAAACCTCAGATCCCCTGCAGGTACCAGCATGAGAGACCTGCGACTCAATGGCTGCCTACATGGACTCAGATCCCTTGCTAGTGGCCCAGCAAAAGGAGCATTCTCTCTTTTTTGCATGTCAATATTATTTACTTCATTCTCTACTGTTATTTTACATACACTGTCTAGCAGTCTATTAAAAATCATGGGGCATAAACAGAAGCAAGAAAAATCAACTTATTTTGTAATAAAATGTAGAAGAAGAAAACTGGATAAAGAAAGAGAAGCTATCCTATCAGATATTAAGGCACAATTAGTCTTAACACTATAATGGTTCATAAAATTATAAGAAGAAAAGCAGTGTCATATTGGACTAAGAACAGACGTATTGACCAGGGAACAGAATGATGATTACAGAATCTCACCCAGCATGGTAGAGTTTTTCCGCCCAGCTTTATAATTATTACATGACATGTAGAGATACAACCAATTTACAAACAGTAACATGACAGAACAGTCCATAGAGAAATTTAATGCCTTTCATTGTCCTAAACCACACTCTGTGTCCCATTGTCTCACTTAGCATATGCTGTGTCTCAATAAAGGGCAGTAAGGCCAAAGTCACTGTTAACTAGTTTTTGAATAATTAACAGCGCTGACAGTTTAGATTGCAGTAAATAGTCCCCAATACTTTTATGTTAAATGTTAATTACAGCATTTCAGGCCTCACTAGTTAATTGAATTGTTAGAGAATGCAACATTTACATTATATTGACCACATACTATATTGGAGGAATGAGAATCTGCTCTCTGGGGAGTGCAGTATTATTTTTTCTTAGCAGCAATACACAGGGAGCATCACAAAATCCCAACAGTGCCCTGGTAGAGCTTGAGACTGTGCAATTAACCATGGCATCCTCATGGTAGTTATTGTGCTGCAACTCAAAACTCAGTCAGACATTTGTCATTATCTTCTTTGGATCAAATGATAAAAAAATGCACACATGAGAGAGTTTTCAACAGTGGGAAGGGGAGGTTTCCCAAGCACTTTGTGTAGTTACTGTGCTGATGTACTTATTTTTCTAAATTTGGCAGATGCTCCAATCCTAGAAATATGTCTCTTGAGAATCTCAATATCTCCTTTGGAAGTGGGAGGATTACAAGAATTTCTGCACAGACCATGAGATAATTTTTGATTTTGAAATGACCCACTTTTCAAATACCTTCTTAGTGCACATATACTTGCAACTGTGATCAGAGTACCTAACATCACTTCATCTTTAATATGTTTTAAGACTTTTACATGTAATCCCCATAACAACCTGATGAGATGGAGATGGGAAGTATTATTATTCTCTCTCTCTCTCTCTCTCTCTTTCTTTTCTTTCTTTTTCTTTTCCTTTCTTTTTTTTTTTTTTATAGAAAGCAGGATTGATTGAGAGGGCAGAAAAGCTCCCACAGTGGGAGAGGACCCTAGGGTGTTCTCATTTTTAAGATGAAAAAACAGAGACATAGAAAGGCAAATAAGTGGTAGATCTACTATTAAGATCCAGCCTACTTCCTTTGTTCATGTTCAAGAAGGGCATTCCAGAAAAGGAATAGCATGTGCAAAGTCCTAATCTAGGGAGAAGGATGCCGTGTTCTAGACTGTAAATGGAGATCAATGTAACAAGAGTGTGATATGAAGGAAGGGGCAGGACATAACAGGTAATACTGGAAGGGAAGCTGGTATCAAATAATTCAGAGCTTGAAAGATTATGCTAAGGAATTTGGATGTTGCTCTTGGAGCAATAAGAAGCCATCAACTTTCAATTTTAAAAGTTCACTTATGCAGCTATGTGGAAAATGGACTGGCTGCTTCTTTTTGTAAATGCATTTTTATAGAAACACAGTCATATCCATTTGTTTACATATTGTCTTTGATGGCTTTCATGCTTAATGGTGAGTAGTAGCAACAGAGACAGTATGGTCCCAGAAAGCCTAAACGATTGGCTATCTGACCCTTTATAGAAAAAGTTTGCTGACCTCTGAGTTGGAGTATGAAGTTGAGGGAGACCATTTAAGAAGCTATTTTATTCATCCAGTGAAGAGATGGTAGGGGGATGGTTGTGGAAGTGAAGTGAAGACTGATTTAAGAAATGTTTAGAAGTTATGCTTGTCCTAAGTGGTTCTTACACTTTGGTGTAAGAAGCAACCAGTAATGAACTAGAAATATAGATCCTTGGCCATCAAAAGTTGAGATTTGAGTAAGTAGTTTGAGGGGAGGCAGTACTGCGGAAGAAGACCTTGGCATCTGCATCTCTAAGCAACTTTCTAGCACAAGGGTTCTCAGACGACACATTGAAAACAGATTTCTAGATGGGGTTTGGAAGTGGTAAACAAAGGTTGAGATAAGGGTAGGATCAATAATGACTTTCCAGGTCTAAGGCTTGAGGAATTAGATACATGGTAATGCCATTGCATGCAACAGGGAAGACACAGGAAGGAAGAGATTTCAAGGAGAAAAAAATAACTAAGACTTCAATTTAGAGCATATTGAGTTTCTTAGGAGATATTTAAGTGAAGATGAATTGGTAATTGGATAAATGAGATCGGCACATAGGGATGAGATTAGGGTCAGAGACACAAATACCACTTAAATGGTATTTATAACCAGGATAATGAAAGAGACTGTCCTAGGAATAAGTGTAGAGAGAGAATATAAGGTGATTTCAGATGGATCCTTGAGGAATTCCAGCCCTTAAAAGGTGGGATGTGGGAGGGAGATCAAACAAATTAGAACAGAAATTAGTAACCAGAGAGACGGGAGGGAAAAAAATGTCCTGATTTAAATACCCAGGATCATTTCTTTAGAAAAGATTATTGAGATATCCTCTTAGATGATCTCCAAGTCTCCACATATTGCAGCTAGAAAGAGATATATACGTATATTTTTTGAGTTGGAGTCTTACTCTGTTACTCAGGCCGGAGTGCAGTGGCATGCTCACAGTCACCCCAGAGTTAACCTGCTGGGCTTAGGTGATCCTTCCACCCCAGGCTTCCAAGTAGCCAGAACTACAGGCACACGCTACCACACCGGGTTAATTTTTTTATTTACTGAAGAGATGAGGTCTTGCCAAGTTGCCCAGGCCATTTTCGAACCCATGGGCTGAGGCAATCCTCTCATCTCGGCCTCCCAAAAGTGCTGGGATTAGACTTGAGCCACCACACTCGGCCCGAAAGAGATTTTAAAAATAAAATATGATTAGATCATTTCTCAGCTTAAAATAATATTTCAATCAACAACCTTCATAGTTTGACTCTTAGAGTTATGTGATGGTATAACTGAGTCAGAAAATCCTTTCTGGAAATTTCAGCAGACAGAGCACACAAGGCAGACAGCTTGGTCAGTAGAACACAGAGAGAATTACCATTTGCCTCATTGCAGATGAGTGACCTTTTTATGGGATACAATCATATGTGGTCGTCCTGGCACAGGACTTGGTATTTATTCCCATCACTTGCTAAGGCCACTTGCAACAATGAAATGCAAACTTTCAGTACACTGATCTCGCAGTACACAATTTGAGTGGTTCTCCAGTTGTTGCAAAACTAATAACGTTGCTTTATACTACAGCTAAATTGCCTATTTTCTTGTTTGGTACTTGTTAATAAACCATATTGTATCCTTAGCAAATAAAATAGTACCATGCCTACATGTTTATGACCACAAATTATTTTTGAATATGTAAGTGCTATTGCTAATAAAGCATTGTCATTTGATTTTTTATATCTCAAAAATGTATTTAGTATATACCATGTGCTAAGAAATTTGTTAGGTTTTGGGGAAAAAGAAATGAACACAAAACGCAACGTACCTCATCATATGAGGCAAGGAATATTTTCTCTTAGTATAGCCAATTCTATTCAATTCATTTCAATGCAAACCAACTCACTTCAGCTCATTCACTACAACCCAAGTCAAATCAATTCATTCTCAACTGAACTGAATTTAGGGCAACCTTAATGAAAATGCAAAGCAATGCAGTTCAGTTCAGCATACAGAATTATATACAATTAAAAAATTTTAATCAATTATCTTGCATATACCAAGGACTGGCCTAAGAGATGAAACATTCAATGTCTCCTAAGACTCTAATAAAACAATTTGGAAAATGTGATTCTTTAGTGAGACAATAATTAGGACATCACAGAGCATACTGACTTTTATGAATGTTATAAATCATTTCTTATTTCTATAAGTAAAAATAAATCTTACCATAGACAAAGGAACACCATCTTAAAAGAAAAAAAGAAAGACCTTTAGTTATATATTGATATTTCTGCATATGCAAACAAATTAAAATTTCCAAAATTAAACATTGAAAAATGGAAGTTAAAAATATTCAAAGTTTAAAAAATTGTTTGTAGCACAGATACAAAATTCCAAAAATATATGGCTTAATAATTATTGGTATTTCTGTGTCTTTGGGGTGTTGTTTGTTTATTTGCTCTGTATGCTTTGGATGCAATGAACATAAGAGATATTAAAGTTAGCTTTCAATTGCGGTACTTGTATAGATCATAGTTTTGTGTCAACAAAATTGATCAGTCTTATTAGGCTTTGACATGGCTGTGATGCCTTGCAGCATTTCCACCAGAGAATACTGTCTTATCACGGAGTAGTTGTTCACATGGTACCACTTGTCCAGTTTGGATCATCATCTAACAAGTAGGCTTCAAAGTTTCTGAAAAACTAGGACACTGGTTATATACTTTGGTCTCCTCCATCCTTGCCCAATACCTCCAGCCTTTGTCCTACTCAGTTATGCTGAGTGGGAAGGTACAACTTATTTATTGTCCCCTTGAAATCTAAATTTTGAGCTTTGTTAGTCCAATAATGCAAATACATTTAATTATATTTTTGTCGTGATGCCAAAGGAAGATTTTATTTATAACTTGTATTTCTTACAATCTTCAGCATCCAAAACAACCTTGGAATTCATTAAAAAGTCATTGATTGTTTCCTTGCTATAAATGAAACAAAAAACACACTCCTACTAATTATTCATATTTCATATTTTTTCTGCATCCTCCTAGACTAGATTAGGGATAGCTGCAATGTACCCCACTAACCTTATGTGTATTCCTATCACTCTGTAATGCAAATTGTTTCTCTAATTTTTTGCTTTCTACCTGAGGTGCCAAAAAAAATGTATACACATTTTAAAAGCTGTTAAGAGATGTTCACCGTTATCAGAAATGTCTGGTTGCTGATGGTAACCACTTTGAGCGTTTCTTGTAATTGTAGAAGTCAAATGTAAGTTGTATTCATCTTATTGACTTTTATGTTTACTATTTAATACAGTTTTTTCCTTTCATAAAATGTGTATACATGTTTTTGGCACCCTCTGTATATAGAGTAAAAAGTTGATGGGCAGGAACAGGCATTGTGGCTCATGCCTGTAATCCCAACACTTTAGCAAGAGAATATTTTGAGGTCAGAAGTTCAAGACTAGCCTGGGCAACACAGTGAGATCTTGTCTCTACAAAAAAATAAAAATTAACTGGGCATGGTGGCACACCTGTACTCCTAGCTACTCAGGAGGCTGAGGTGAGAGGATCACTTGATTCCAGGAGCTGGAGACTGCAGTGAGTTATGATCACACCACTGCATTCCAGCCAAGGCAACGGAGAGAGACTGTCGCAAAAAGAAAAATAAAAAGTCGGTGTGAGAGGGAAGGGTAGTAGGGTGCATTTATGTCCTCCTTATCTCTACATTTCCAGAGCTTGGCACATAGTGAGTATCCAACAAATGTCTGTTGCATGAGTACTCATGAAGCCTGCAGCATGTTAGTAGTACAGCATTGGTTTCTTGAGTAGGAGCCTCTTGGATAGCAACCGAGAACTCATTGAGTTTTATTTCATTGGATCCAACACCTTAGCAGCATGTCAGAACCACATTCCATAATAGAAATTTGAAGCTAAATGATATCTGTTCTGAGGGAGAAATGTGCAGTATACTATGTACTGAACCAGTACTAATCATTGTAGGTAACTAGAGGAATTCTCCCATCAATTCATGCCAACCAACTGCTATCTTCTTCTCTGTTTTTTTTGTTTTTTTGGGGTTTTTTTGTACAGGAGGCTTATCGCTACCACTCCAAACTTCCTAAGACCAAACACTGCCCATGCTCAGGGAATTTGAAAGATTGAACACATGCCTGAAGGTTTAACTAGGCATTGTACTCGGTAAAACAGGAAACTTTTTCTGAAACTGGGTTACCTTTGCTACTTACATATTAAACCAGAGTTTTGTGGTAGCTCCTAGGATGTTTTTTGTATGCAGAAAAGTCAATTCATGGTTTTACTTTGTTTTAAAATTCTTATTCCATTATAGTTACAAATACAAGAAAGAACCTGTCTTCTCTTTCAAGAAGCTTTTGTTTGAGTTACATTTCATATAATTCTATTTAAAATTCCAGCAAATTTTACCAACCACCTAATTGCCTTTGGAAAATATTTGGTTTCATTTACAATTTCATTAAATTTATACTTTCTTTCTAAGTACGTGGGTTGTCTGAATTAATAAACAAACTATTTCCAAGTATTTAAATAACTTTTATGTATCTGATAATTTAAACATATATGATGAAATTTGAGTTCTCTTAAGTGCTTTAAAACTCTATGTAAATCACAAGTGCAAATCAGTATGAAATATATAGCTCATCCATTATTCTAGTATGACAAAACCTTTATAATATTACTGGCATGTAAAACCATAAATATACACAGACTCTCAGAACTATGTAAATGCTATGAATTTTATTCTCTCAAACATTTTTACACTTAATTCTAAATATTCGCAGGTTTAAATGATTTTCATCTACAAAGAAGCTATTTTATAATTTTACACATTTAGGAGGATATTGCCCTGTGTATTATTGAAGTTATTTTCTCCAAATGTTTGAAGCTATCGTTTTAAGGTCAAAATATCTTGGTTATAAGGCTAATAACAGGATCCCGGGGGATTCACTGAACCCTGTGTCATGGATGACTTAACTTCAAGGTTGAAGTGATCTAACAGGATCTCTCCAATTTTCTATCCTTGTATCACTCTGTTAGATTGTGCATTTCTCTGTTTTTTAGCATATGGAAATGCCTTTTCCATTTAATTCTAAAGATGTGTAAGCGTGATAAGATTCTTTTTTAAATGTTCTTAGACTCCCACAACACTGAAACATATTTTTTAAATGTCCTATTGAAGTCTTAGCTATAGAGCAACAACCCCCAATGACACCCTTCTGTCAATGCTCTTCAGTGGACTTTTTTTCATTGTTTTAAAAGTAACACGGCATTATCTGCTCACGTGCATGTGGAAAAAATGTTCTGTAACTTCCATTATTTAGGATCTTGAAATTACCTTGAAGAAGGATAAAAAGGGGGTCTGTGAGTAGCCCCAGAATGGCTGTGCCCACATTATCAAATTCTGCTTAAGTAATCCTTACCATGTATTTTAACACATAATTATTTCTCAGTAAGATTTGAAGGAGTTGAGACATAGAGTGGAAGTAGGTAAGCTCTCTGTGAGTGAATTCTGTTGTAGGCACCACAAGTGGTTTTCGGTGGGGTGAACATACAAAAGGCACACACCCTTTCCATGGGTTCAGAGAAGCTGTGCTGTTGAAGTTCTTCCAACCCAATCCAATTTCTGATACCTACTTGATGCTATGTTTGCACGTTCCACCCTTCTTGCTTTGGAGGTCATTTCTCGTCGATTTTAACCATTTTTTGTTATTGAATAGAAGCTCAAGGCAAGTCTCCTAGTGCAGATGACTAACATGGTACACTCCTCTTTGAGATTGTCTCAGAAAAATACTTGGGGACTTTAAGGACAAAGCAAAAACTGGGTTTTAAACAGTCTGAAAATAAAAGGTTATAAATCAGAAAAAGTGTTGTTTAATCTGAGCTTTACTAATATCAGAATGCTTTTGTTGGGTGATAACTTTTTTGATTTTCCAAGTCTTTAAAAGTTAAAATGTTTTCTGGGTTCTCTAGATTCTATGCAACCTTGGAAAGTTGTGTAGTCATTCTGGGCTTCTATGTTTCATCTGTTAAATGGGGATAATTAACATGTAGAGTTGATGAAAATTGAATAAAGAACTGTTTATAAAGAAAAAAGCAGTTTGTCTAGAACAGAAAAAAATGTTAAGTAGTAACTAATGTTAATAATTATTATTTTATTAAATAAGTTGAACTTAATAGGGGAAACATGTAGGAAACAAAAGGAAAAAAATCTTTCTTTTTTTTCCTCAAACCACTACCGTCAGCCACATTGTGTGGAATCCCCCTCCTCATCCGTGGACACTATGTCAAGCAGAGTTCTTTGCTTTCTGTTGTTAATATTTTTTATTAATTCTTAGATAGATTGGTGTGAAATAATCAAGATATGCCCTACAGTCTAATGCATCTTAGACTAGAAGTCGTAGCAAAACCAGGATTTATTTTGGTAATAAAGGCTCATTTTCTTCTATATTTAACTAGGTGCTCCCCACCCCCACCCAATATGCTAATGCTGTCCTTAGCCCTGACTCCTCTGTGAGTTCCGCAGCAAGATTCTTTACTTTCCTATAGCAGATGCTATCATTGCCCTGCCAGGTCCTCTTGGCATGTAACATTTCCATGCCTGAAAACAACAATCCCAATGTTAGAACCTGACTCTCTGCCTCAGGGCTCTCTCCACCTCTGGAGCCAGCTGCTAGTTCTGCCTCAGCCCAAGACAGGTCACGTGTTTCGGGGAATTAACACTCTCAAGGAAAGACCCTCGACTAGTGATCGACAGGAGTGGGTGGAGAAATATCCCAGCTCCCTTGTTTTGGGGCAAGGTAGCTCTAAGGTGCTTGCCACGCATTGGCTTCAGTGTTTCTCAGCAGCATTAAACTCCAGTTTTACACAGTGGAAACTTGCTTGAAATGACACCCTTTGTGAGATTGGCAGATGCTGGACACTGCTAGAGGGAGTGAGAGAGGGAGAAAGGAGGAGAGCACTTGGCAACACACTGGGTATTTGTTCCACTATTGGGGGAGAGAAGGCCAGTGAGAAACCCAAACTTCACCTGCATGCAACTTACTTATGTAGTAAATCCTCACTTATACCCTACAACTCTAAAGTAAAATAAAATAAAATAAAATAAAAACTAAGAATTTTGCTAGGTCACTGCTATTAGTCTCAAATTATTGCCAGACAGCATAGCTGAAGATGACTTCAGACTTAAAATAGCTTTTGGACAGCAGCCAGATAAACACATTTTCAACTTGTAAGCTAAAATATCTGTGACAATACAGAAAAAAAGACTAAACATCATAACTGAAAACGGAGTCTACCAGATAGCTAATAACACACATATGAAAGGGAAATTCAAGGCTAATGGAGATAGATTAGGCAAAAGGAAGTCAGGAAATGTCAGTGGAACCCTGGGATCCTGACTTCAGTATTGTCATGAACAGAACCAGAAGCAGAAAAGAAACTTGTAGAAATTTATTCTAGAATTGTGGTTACAATGGATTCTATCAGATAAGAAAAAGCAGAGAGTTGGGGCTGGAGAAGAATTGAGTAAGAGAAGTATTGGCCAGAAACAGGGAATTTCTCCCCTCCTCTGGTAACCACCAGTCTACTCACTGTTCCTATGTATTTGACTTTTTTGAAATTAATATTCTACATATAAATGCAATGATGCAGTATTTGTCTCTCTGTGCCTGGCTTATTTCACTTAGTATAATGTCCTCCAGGTTTACCCATATTGTTGCAAATGACAGTATCTCCTTTATCTTTTAAAAATAACTAATATTCATGCAAACACACACATCACAATATGCTACAATTTCTGTATTCATGTGCTGATGATCACTTAAATTGTTTCCATATTTTGACTATTATTTGTGAATAATGCTGCAATGAATGTGGAGTGCAGATATCTCTACAAGATACTGATTTCATATCCTTGGGGAATATATCCAGAAGAGAGATTGCAAGATAGTGTGGTGGTTCTATTTTTAATGTTTTGTAGAACATGTATACTGTTTACCATGATGCCTGTGTCAATTTACGACCCTACCAACAATTTTTAAGAGAATTCTCCTTTCTTCACACCCTTGCCAACATTTGTTACCTTTTTAATAATAACATTCCCAACACCTGTGAGGTGATATCTCAGGGTGGTTTTGATTTGCATTTCTTAGATGATTAGGAATATTAAACATTTTTTTTCACATACTCTTTGGCTATTTTTATGTCTTCTTTGGAAAAATATTTTCAGATATTTGCCCATTTTTAATTGGGTTATTTGTTTCTTTGCTACTGAATTCTGTAAGTTCCTTATATATTGGGTGGATTAATTTATTAGATGTATGGTTTGCAAACATTACCCATAGGCTGCTTTTACTTTTGTTGATTGTTTTCTTTGCTGTATAGAAGCGTTTTAGTTTGATGTAGTCCTACTTGTTTATTTTTGCTTTTTCTGCTTGAACTTTTGGTATGATATCCAAAATATCATTGCCAATAACAAGGTAAAGGAGATTTCTCTCTGCATAATTTTTTAGGAGTTATACAATTTCAGGTTCTATGTTTAAGTCTTTAATTCTTGTTGAGTTAATTTTTATCTATGAGGCAAGATAAGGCATCAATTTTATTCTTTTTCATTGATATTTAATTTCAACACCATTTATTGAAGAGACTATCCTTTCCTATTGTGTATTCTTGATGCTCTAGTCAAAAATTAGTCAACCAAATATACTTGGGTTTATTTCTGGACTCTCTATTCTGTTTCATTAATCTATGGACCTATTTTTATGCCAGCAACATACTGCTTTGATTACTACAGCTTTGTAATATAGCCTAAAATCAGGAAGTGTGATGTCTCCAGGCTTGTTCTGCTTTATAAAGATTTCTTTGACTACTTAGGGTTTTTTGTGGTTTCATATAAATTTTAGAATTGTTTTTCTGTTTTTGTGAAAAACGCCATTGGAAATTTGTAAGAGATTGCATTGAAACTGTATACTGAATTGGGTAGTACAGACATTTTAATAATATTTATTCTTCCAGCCCATGAACGCAGGACATCTTACCATTTATATGTTTCTTCTTTGATTTCTTTCATCAATAGTTCATTGCTTGCAGTGTACGGATTTTTAAATTTTATTCTTAAATATTTTATTCCTTCATATGCTCTCATAAATGGAATTTTTATTCCCAGTTTCCTGTGCAGATAATATTGGTATAAAAAATGTAACGATTTTTGTATGTTGATTTGTCTCTGTGCAACATTACAAATTTGTTCATGAGTTCTAAAAGATTTTTTTGTTTAATTTTTCTTCAGAGTTTTCTACATATCAGAATATGGTCATCTACAAATGGACATAATTTCACTTCTTTTTTTTCTTATTTTGATGACTTAATTCTTTTTCTTATTTGATTGCTCTTGCTAGTGTTTCCTGTATTTGGTTGAATAGAAGCAGCAGTAGTGTGCAGACTTGCCTTGTACTTAGAGAATTTTAGAGGAAAAGCTTTACCTTTTCCCCCATGTTAGCTGTGGGCTTTTCAAAAGTGGCCTTTATTGTGTTGGAAAAATATATTTCTGTACCTATTTTGTTGAGAATTTTTATTGTGAATAGATATTGAACTTTTTCAAATGCTTTATCTGCATCTGTTGAGATCATGTTATTTTTATTTTTCATTCTGCTTATATTGTGTATCACATTAATTGGTTTTGGTATGCTAAATAAAACTTATATCCAAGGAACAAGTCTCACTTGCTTTTGGTCTTTTTGATGTGTTATTGAATTTGGTTTACTAGTATTTTGTTGAGGATTTATGTTCATCAGAT
This sequence comes from Tarsius wallacei, assembly GCA_963574415.1. Taxonomy (NCBI): domain Eukaryota; kingdom Metazoa; phylum Chordata; class Mammalia; order Primates; family Tarsiidae; genus Tarsius; species Tarsius wallacei. The sequence continues at coordinate 25,590 of CAUYQG010149878.1, read as the reverse complement.
ATATTGGCCTGTAGTTAATTTTCTTATGGTGTCTGTCTGACTCTTGTATCAGAGTTATACTGACTTCTTAAAATGAGTTCAAAAATATTCCTTCTACTTTATTTTTTGAAATATTTTAAGGAATGGTATTAATTTTTCGTTGAATTCTTGATAGAATTCAGCTGTGAAGCCATCTGTTTCTGAACTTTTCTTTGTGGGGAGGCTTTTGATTGTTTCTGTAATCTCATTTGTTATTGTTCAGTTTAATCTTTTTATTTCTTTTTTATTCCATCTCAATAGGTTTTATGTTTCTAGGTATTAGACTATTTTTTCTAATTTATCAAATTTGTTAGTATATACCTGTTCATAATAGTCTCACGATTCTTTTTGTATCTTAGGCATCTATTGTAATGTCTACTCTTTCATTTCTGATTTCATTCATTTGAGTCTTCTTTCTTTTCTTTCTTAGTCTTGCTAAGGGTTTGGTTTTTTACAATTTTTTCTAGAAAAGAACTTTCAGTTTTGTTGATTATTTTCTATAGTCACTTTATTCTCTAATTTCTGTTCTGCTGCTCTTATCCTTATCATTTTTTTCCTTTTTCTAACTTTGATTTTTGTTCTTTTCTTCTTTTTCTGGTTTCTTGAGATGTTAAGTTGTTTGACATATCTCTTTTTAAAATGTAGGCCCTTATTGCTATAAGTTTCTCTTTTAGTACTACCTTTGCTACAGCCCTTAAGCTTTGGTAAGTTGTGTTTTGTTTCACTTATTTTTAGGATATTTAAAAAATTCTCTTTTGATTTTTTTTTTTTTTTGACCCTGTGGTTGTTCAAGAGTGTGTTGTTACACATACTGTAATTTTCTCCCATTTCCTTACAGTTATTTGTTTCTAGCTGTATTTCATTGTAGTGTGAAAAGATACCTGATAGGATTTGGATCTTTTGTTAAGATTTGTTTGTGACCCAACATGTAATCTATTCTGGAAAATGCCTTATGTGTGCTTTAGAAGAATGTATATTCTTCTTCTGTAGGGTAGAAATTTCTGTATACATCTGTTAGGGTCATTTTCTCTATAGTGTTATTCAAGTCTATAGTTTCTTTATTGATTTTATATCTAGATGTTATATTCTCATTCTTCTTCTTTTTTTAACCCTTGCTGTCTTCTACTGTATTCTTGTTTTCTTAATCGATAGGATTTGACTCCTTTTTTTTTCTATTGTATAACTTCGGTAGGTATTTTCATTGTGATTACGCAGTGGCTTACATAAAATATCTTATAGCTATAACAGTTATTTTAAGCTGACAGCAATTTTAATTGCAATCAAGAACAGTCTCAGTTTTTATTTCTCCTCTCCTCACATTGTATACTATTGATGTTCCAATTTATATTTATTTATATTGTGTATCCATTCATAAAATTGTTATAGCTGTTTTAACACTTTTGTCTTTTAACTTTTAGAGTAGAATTTAAAGCAATTACCCAATACTTTAAAAGTAATACAGTATTGTTTTTGTCTTTATACATAACTTTACTAATGGGTTTTCTATTTTTGTATGCTTTCTTTTTTATTGTTTAGCATCCTTTAGTCTAAATTTCAAAAACTTCCTTTAGCATTCTCTGTAAGGCAACTTTAGTGGTGATAAACCTCCTTAGCTTTTGTTCATCTGAAAAAATTTTTATCTCCCCTTCATTTTTGAAGGTCCAATTTTCTGGGTGTGGTATTCTTGATTGGCCAAGTGTTCCACCCCCACCCCCCTTTTAGGGGAACATATTATCTCACTTCCTTATAGCCTATTAGATTTTTGCTGGAACATTCACCGGTAATCTTATGGAGGTTTTCTTATATGTAATAAATCACTTTTCTCAGGCTGCTTGCAAAATTCTCTTTTAACTTTTGACAATTTGATTATACTGTGTCTTGTGTGGATTTCTTTAAATTCATCTTATTTGGTGTTCTTTGGACCTCCCCAGTTGGATGTTTATTTCCTTCCCCAGGTCTGGAAAGTTTTTAGCCATTATTTCTTTGAATAAGATTTCCATTTCTTCCTCTCTATCTTCTCTTTCTCAGCATTCCATATTGTATAATTGGTCCTTTTAATGGTGTCTCATAAGTACTGTAATCTATCTTCCCTTTTAAAATTCTTTTTTCTTTTTGCTCTTTTGATTAAATGATTTTCAATGACCTTTCTTTGAGTTTACTTATCCTTTCTCCTCTTGATTTATCTTATTGATTTTTTTTACTTCAGTTATTGTATTCTTCAGTTCTGTGATTTCTGTTTGATGTTTTAACATATTTTCTAATTTTTTTTGTTAAAATTCTCTTTGTCTATGCTTTGCTCTTCTAGCCTCAGTGAATATCTTTATGACTGATATTTTGATAAATTACTTACCTATATTTCATTAGTGTTAGTTACTGACACTAATGTTCTTTTGTTTGGAATATATTTCCCTGTTTCTTCATTTTCCTTGACTCTTTGTGTTGTTTTTTGTGCATTAGAGAAAACAGCCACCTCTCCCAGTCTTGTCAGATTGGCCTTGTGTAGGAGCTGAACCTCACCAATCAGCCCAGCTAGAGGTTCTTGTGCCTCTCAAATCTTTGTGCTTATCCAAGCCATTGGCTTTATTCTTAGTGGTTCCCAGGAGATTAGGATATTGCAAGAATCATCAGTGCCTCAGTACTTCAAGACAGATAGGACAGCTGCCAGTACTTTGAAAGACGGTTGGAGGAATTGGGGTGTTGGATGTATGGTCCAGTTCCTTCTCTCCTTGAGGATGAGCTGGAAACTGGGGTTTACCTTCCACTTATTGTACACTAAGCTGGGTAGATGATTTGTGACAAATGCCTGCACTTTCATTCAGACCACACAGTCTTTCAACTCATTGCTTTGCTGTTTGTCATCACTGGGGTCTAGTGAATGTTGGGTCCCATTAGCTGCCAGAGACAAACAGGTTAGCTGGAGGCTAGGTTCTATCTCTGGAATAAGCCAGAGGAAGGAGTTCTGGGAAGTACACACATGCCCATAAAGGCTCCCAAAAGACTACTAATTGCTCTATTAACGTTTAGATGCAGATTGATTAAAAGTTTGACCCATAGGCAGCAGATGGGATAGTTGAGACATTAGATATGCAATCAAATCTCTTCCTGTGAAAAACTGGAAGCTGGATATTTTTGCCTTCTTTCCCTGCTCTGAGGTAGGGAAAAATAGAAGCTGGTAGTGCTGCAATGTTCATTTAAAATGCTTGTTCTCTGTGGTCCTGGGATCTTGCAAATGCTGAAATCTGTCTGCACCCAGAGCTAAGTGGTTTAGAAGTCAGTCTTTCGAATGGGAGCTATACAAGTTGGGGCACCTGATAGGTGAACTAACATCTTCCAGGGAGAGAGGCTAGAGACTTGGTTTTATTGTTGGATCAAGCTGTGAGTGGGTAGTGGGCACAGGAAGTGTCCATACATCCTTAGGACTCCTGGAGTTCTTAATCATCATTTGCCCCATTGGCTGCTACATGCAAGCTGGTTAGAGTCCTGACTTTCAAACAGCAGCTGGGAAAGTGTGAAGTCAAATTTGTTCCAGGAAGAAACTAGGAGCTGGATATTATTGCCTGTTCATTCTGCTCTGAGCCTGGGGATATTGCGGCCAGGGATATTGCATGCCCCTTTATAACCATCTCTTTTTTCTCTTTGGTCTTGAGGGGACCTGTGAATGTTGAGTATAATTCTCTCCCAGAGGTAAGTGACTTGGGGGCCAGTCTCTTAGGTGGGAGTTGTAAAAGTTGAGGAGCTACATGTGTGATACAGACTCTTCACTCCTCAGTGAAAAGCTGTGAGTCGGGAATTCCCTCCTGTATGTAGAGCACTGTGCCCAGGGTGGGTTTTGTGGTGAAAGTGTGTCTCAGCATCTCTTACTTGTTTCAATGTGTCTTTGTTATTTAACCTCTATAAAATAATCTTGGGTATCTTTATTCTTTTAGATTCCAGCATTGCTTATTCCTGTTATGACTTTTCCTCAGTGATTGAACAAAATTTCTACAAATAAATGTGAATGATATTCTAAACAGATACACTTCTGTCTAGTACACTCCACTCTGGCATCCTCAAATAATAATGCAGCAATGCTGCTTCCTCAGGAAGCATTCCCACCTGACTTTTCTGCCTCCCCTACACACACACACACACACACACACACACACACACACACTTCAAGAATCAAAATATTTTTCCAACCTGTATTTTCTGTTTGAAATGCCTGTCTTTTTCTCCCCTTGGCAAGACTTTTGTGCATTTTTCAAGATTTAGGTCAAATGTCACATTTCTCCAGGTTGAATTTTTCAGGATTTACTCAGTTGGGATGGGTTAAGTTATGCTACAATAACAAACAATGCTGAAATTTCAGTGGCTCATCATAAGGAGATTTTATTTATCACTCATGCCACATACTCATCATGGGTATGTCCCCTGAGTTTTCTGCTCCATGTTATCATTTTTCACATTCTGCAACCCATTATTGAGAACAGAGTTTGGCAGACTTTGTGGGCCAGATCTGACCTGCCATATGCTTTGCCTAATCCACGAGCTAAGAATTTTTTTTCAATGATTATGGCTTTAAAAAAGAAGAGCATACAGTAGAGACTCTCTGTTATTCATAAATCCTAAAATATTTGATATTTGGTTATTTACAGACAGTGGGAAAGAGAGTAAATAAAAACTTGGGCAGGTCTGTTAAAGCTTTTACCTGGAAGTGATGTTCCTTATGCTCATGTTTTATTGTCTAATTGATGACACATGGCCCAACTTGATATAGAGTCTTGAGGAAAATCTAATCTTTCTGGTGAGAGAACCGGATACAAGCAAATGAAACCACAGTCTATGTCACTTTCTGGTGACTTTATCAATTATTTCTATATTTTTTTTTTCCTGAAGATTTTATGAAAATCTCTAGTCTTTGGAAGTTTGGTTTAACTGTTCAATAGGTTCTAAAGAGTTCATCCCAAAATTGTTTATGGTGATGTCTAAAAACTATTTATAATGATATTTTACAAATAATTCTAGTCATGCTGAGTTGACATTTGCTGTTATGTCTGTCTTTCCTCCTAGGTGGTGAGTCCCTCTTGGTAGTGTTTAGTCCACTGTTTAGCATTTAGGCTATTGTTTGGCATATAATAGAACCCCAATATGTTTACCAATGAATTAGTAATTATCATCATTCTCTTTCTTGTTGAATAGAAAAGAGGAAAAGCAATATTTACATTGACAAGGCTAAGTTTTGTAAGACTTATTCTCAGTTATAATCCTGCTTTGCCCAGCATAGCATGGCCTATATTTGAGCAGTAGAAGATAGCCTGCCTTCTCTAAGCTATTTCAGGTTCTCTATATTGATCGTAGTTGGGGCTCGACCGCTTCACACGCTTTTCCATTGTCTAAATGCGGAAAGGACTATGAGCTACATGGTGCAAACTATGTTTTCAATGTGCTTTCTTTAAAGATCAAATGTTCCCAATGTAATAGTATTGAGGAGTGAGGCCTTTAAAGGTGATTAGGTCACAGGGGTTCCTTCCTCCTGAATGAGATTAAGTGCCCATGTAAAAGGCCGTTTACCCCTGCTGCCTTCTGTCTTCCGCCATGTGAGGACAGAGCATTTCTTTCCTTGGAAGAGCACAGTGTTTAAGACACCATCCTAGAAGCAGAGAGTGAACCCTCACCAGACACTGAACCAACCAGCTCCTTGCTCTTACTCTACTTATCCTCCAGGAATGTGAGAAATACGTTTATGTTCTTTATAAATAACTCAGTCTGTGGTATTTGGTTATAGCAGCACAAAATAAACAAGTGCCACAGTTAAATGTATTCCAGTGAAAGCATTTCAAGAAAATGTCAAGGAGCCATGTGTCATAGACAGTCTATGGGCAAAAATATCAGTGCCACAGTGCCTAACTTTTAATATCCTGGGAGTCAAATCAACAGGATTTTGCTATAAAAGAGAATCTAGACCAAGCACATTTTAAATAATATATATAATATAGACTCTAGGGATATTACATATGATCTTAACCTCAGTAGTAGTAGTGGTAATAGTAGTAGTAGAAACAGCTAAGAGTTAATGAAATATTACCATATTCCAGACAATGTGCTTTAAGCAAAGTATCTTATAAAACATCTTTACAAAGGTATTATAAATGTCCTCAGTGTTGCAGCATTCTGCCAAGGAACTTGAAGCTAAGAGAAGTGTGGTTTTGAAACTCAAATAGAGCAGAAGAAACTTTAGAGCTAGGAATAAAAAATTTGAAAAGGCTCAGAATCAATATATGAAATGAAAAATAAATATTAATGACAATCTGACCGAGCGCAAGGAAAAAAACAAGTCATACCAAAATCTAGAAAAGGAATACATCTGAGGCTTTTTATTATCAGGAGAAAAATTTCAAAACCTAATTTTCCTAACTTGTAGCAATCTTCACTTTGCTTGCTTTAGATCTAACGACTTATGTTTTAACACTGAAAGGAGACTTTTTATGACAAGGTTTCCTTTTCAACATCAATGAAACTCCAGTCAATAATGTTCAAGGACTTTTCTGTAAAATACCCACCTGATCCAAAGTCTAAATCCACTTTGATTGCCTGGAATACAAACGTTATTGTTGTTAATCCCCTTAATGACCATATGTAAAACCTTTTAAGATTAAATTTTACGCAGGAAGATAGAAATATAATTTGATTCCTTTTCCTTTGTCTTTTACTTTGCAGTTATTTATATATCATCTTTCTAACTTGTAGCAATCTTCATTTTTGCTTGCTTTATATATATATATATAAATATATATATACATACATATATATATTTTTGTGTATATGAATTAGATATTAGATATACATACTGGAGAGGCTTAATTTTTCTGTCACCTTCAAAAACAAAAGCACAATGAAAAGCACCATAAAATGTACCATTTGTTTTACTTTAACTTTTTATTTTTAGCTTTGGCTTGTGTCAATCAAATAGCATGGGATAGAATTCTAGAATGAAGTAAGATAATTCACCTCCTGCCAAATGCCCTTATTTTAGGGAAAGAAGTCATTAAACGCATATAATTAGTTAAGATTTGCTTAATACATAACTGAATCAGCCCTATGTAAATAGAATATTGGAGCTTCCCCCCGACATGTACATACACACATACGTATTTAAACATTTAACCAGAAAGATAGTAAGTTTACAATCAAACAGCTAACCTGTAAAATCAGTACACAGTGTTTTTTGGGAAAATGTGTGGTGTAATATTAAATTAAAATGAACAGTTGTCAGTGTACAACCTGATTCAATAAAATAACATTTCTAAAGAGAGCTATGCCAGTAATAAATGCAGGTTGGTTAGCCAGAAAAGAGACGTAGACAAAGAAAAATTCCTGGGATAAATAATGGCAATGTTTCTCCAAGTAGAATCCATAAAGAAGGTGCCCAACCAAGTAAATGGTTTTCTAGACCAGTGCTAAACAAAAGTAGAAGGTCATTAAATGGTTTGTTACTGGTACAGGATGTAGTAAGAAACTTGCATCAGAATGTAAATGCTTCTTTATAGAGAAAGTCTTGCTTAAAAGAAAAAGTTTGCTCAAATAAGCAATGTGCTTATTGATGTTGTTGATTTATATCTGGCACAAGTTCTTTATGTCATGAACCAGTAACACATTATGGATGGGCAGCATACTTGACACTGCTCTAGACCTTTAGTGACAAGACTAAACTTTTTTGTCAGCAGTGGCAGAGTGCTCACTATTTACCTATGCTGTTGGAAATTTTCCAAATTGCTCTATTCTACTTTGTCCAGAAGTATGGTTTTTCCTTCAGGTTCTCATCCACACAAAGTGCTCTGTCTCTACCTCCACCTTGAAATCCTGTTGCTTACAGGTAGAAGGTTGCAGGGGGCCCATAATTTAGAGCAACTTGGCACTGGATTTCTTCCAGTTTCTTCTTGGTCTTCCTGATAGAAGTTCCTTTATCCTTGTTCCATTTCATGTCTCTGTTTCTTTCATTGCTTTTTCTCTAATCAAAGAAACATCTTCATTCTTCAACCTTTCCCAGCTCCAATTTTATTCATTCTTTGAGAGGAAAAAACCTATCTCTGAAATTTTGCATTTACTTCTATTACTCACTTAGGCTAATGGCACCTTTAAAGTTTTATTACATAGGAGGGGTGAGAATGGCATCCTTGTCTTGGTCCAGTTTTCAGGGAAAATGTTTCCAATTTCTGTTCGTTTAGCAGTATGTCGACTGTGGGTTTCTCATAGATGGCTCTCCTAGCTAGAGCAATCAGACAAGAGAAGGAAATCAGGGTTATCCAAATAGGAAAAGAGGAAATTAAGCTATCCCTCTTTTCAGATAACATGATTCCATACCTTGAAAACCCAAGAGAATCTGTAAAAATCTGCTTTTACTGATAAAGGACTTTGGCAAAGTCTCAGAGTATAAAATAAATGTGCAAATGACAACCACATTTCTATACACCAACAATAAACAAACAGAAATCCAAATAAAAAGCACAATCCTATTAACAATAGCCACAAAATAAATGAAATACATTGGCATCTTCCTAACCAGAGAAGTGAGAGATCTTTACAATGAAAACTACAAAACACTGCTCAAAGAAATCAAAGATGACACAAACAAATAGAAAAATATTTCATGCTCATGGATTGGAAGAATCTACATTGTTAAGATGTCCATCCTACCTAAGGCAATCTACAGATTTAATGCAGTACCCATTAAATTGCCAGCAGCATTCTCCTCAGACCTGAAAATGATAATACAGGAATTTATATGGAAACGTGAACAGCCATGATTAGCCAAAACAATCTTCAGCAAAAAATTTTTTTTTAAAGTGTGAGGTATCACACTCCCAGACTTTAAACTTTATTATAATATTACAATAATTAAAACAGCCTGGTATTGGTACAAGAAAAGGTATACAGACGAATGGAACAGGATAGTGATTCAAGAAGCAAAATCTTGATTTTTCAACCAACTTATCTTTGACAAAGCCTCCACCATCAGACACTGGGGAGAGGAGAACCTATTCAGTAAATGGTGCTGGGAAAACTGGCTAACCACATGCAGAAGATTAAAACAAAACCCCTACCTATCACCATACACAAAAAACAACTCTAAATGGATCAAAGACTTAAATGTAAATCCTCAAACTATAAGAACCTTAGAAAACATGGGAGGCACCCTTATGGAAATTGGAACTGACAACCAATTCCTGATCAAAACCCTAAGTGCCTATGCCATAAGAGATAAGATAGACAAGTGGGAACTCATCAAACTGAAAAGTTTCTGCAAAGCCAAAGAAACCATCAAGAGAGTGGGGAGACAGCCCATAGACTGGGAAAAAAATATTTGCCAACAGTATATCTGACAAAGGCCTAACATCTAGGATCTACAAGGCACTCAAACATGCTAAAAAGAAAAAAAACAAACAACCCATTGCAAAGTGGGCAAAAGATATGGATAGACGCTTCTCAAAAGAAGACATATGAGAAGCCAACATATAAATGAAAAAATGTTCAACCTCACTAGTTATCAAGGAAGTGCAAATTAAAACCACACTGAGATACCACCTAACTCCAGTCAGGATGACCATCATCATTAACTCAATAAACGACAGATGCTGGGGAGGATGCAGGGGAAAGGGAAAATCTACACTGTTGGTGGGAGTGTAAACTAGTACAGCCTCTATGAAAAACAGTTTGCGGATTCCTAAAAGATCTAAATATCACCCTCCCATACGACCCCACAATCCTCCTGCTGGGAATATACCCAGAAAAACTCAAATCACTCTATGAAAAAGATACCTGCACACGTGTGTTTATTGCAGCATTATTCACAATAGCAAAAACATGGAACCAACCGTACTGCACATTGAAAAAGGACAGGATAATAAAATGTGGTATATATACATGACGGAATATTATTCAACCATAAAGAAGGACAAAATTATGAACTTCACAGCAACACGAATGGACTTAGAGTATATAATACTGAATGATCTATCACAGAAACAAAGAAGTGAGTACTACATGCTCTCACTCATAAGTGGAACTTTAACAATTATAATAATACTATAAGAAAAGGATTGGCAGTAGTGGGAAACTGTGAGGGGAGGGGGGAGCACCTCATCAACAAGAGTATCTGCATAATGAACACTTGTATACCTAACCCCTGAATTACACCTTACATCTTTAAAATAAAAATTAAAAGAAAAATTTTGTTGCTATTGCTATGTACGCTGAGGGAGGGGAAAATGGTCTTAGGGAGACAAGCAAGTCAATATAGAGAAGAAGAGAAAATCATTGAAAACACATAGAGCAGTAGTTCCTGATACAACTTTGCTAACATTTTCAAGATCTGTAATATGGTTGGTTATATAAACTTGTTAAACACTAACTAAATAAATAGGTGCTACAGAGTCTTGTATTTCCAGAGAAAAAAGAGAAATTGGAAAATGAGTAGCGCATTTGATTGTCTGTTCAACCTTAACATGTTTATTAAGTAAGTGCCTTTTATATTTTAGGCACTGTGTTAAAATCTGTAGATTACATGACATACTGAATCCATTACATAATTTGCAGGACCTCGTGCGAAATGAAAATGTGGAACTCTGTCTAACATGTATTAAAAATTTTAATACAGTGGCAGCAGAATGTCAAACCAAAGGCAAGACCCTTCTAACTGTAGGGTTATGTGCTACTACAAAGTTTTCATGCCCCAAAAGCCAACCCTAATGGCAAGCAAGAAGGAGATATGTTCTTTTCATAGGTAATATTATTAAACAACTTAGAATGTGACATGCCCAATACCACAAGATGGCAGAAGCACTTACCTTGATTTAGTGGATCAGAGATTTCTCAGAAGTGACATTTAAAATTAGGTGGCTTTTTATGCAGAGGGAATAGCAATGAGTTTGAAGAATTAAAAGATGTGTTATATTGTTGGGGGTATAAGGCAAATAAGAAGGGAAACGAGAGGATATTTTGGAAGATTTTATTTTTATCCTAAAAAAAAAAAAAGGTGAAGTCATTGAAAAAGTTTAAGTGAGAATGTCTTAATCAGATATTCATCTTGAAAAATTATTTAGGTTGTAGAGTAATGGATTGATGTGTTCAGGGGTGACCTTGAGTGAAGGGAATGTTATTACAAATAGCCCAGGGTAGCTTGTACTAGTATGATGGCCATTGAGTGGGAGAGAACGTATATTCTGTGAGATATCTCAGAAGTGAATTTGACAGGACAGTGGGAGTAAGGGAGGAAGTAGGTATCAAATTAGCACATTAATAGTTAAGCACATTATTGAGCTTATTCTGCTATATTGAATTTTTGGATGCAAGTTTTATCTTCTTCTCCTGATACCACTGCCACTGAACTTTTTCTCCCAAGAGACACACTCACAGATTGATTTTTTGTATCCTGCACACTAGCATAGCAGCTAACATATAGGTTCTCAATAAATGATTTTTAGTAAAATATTTCATAGGGTAAAATTCATTTTTTTCTCTTGCTTTCCATTTCAAAATAATTTGAAAACAAAATATTTGTTCAGGAAAAAATTGCTGATTGGCTCATGTAAATTTTAATATTTGAAATTGCCAACCACATAGCCAGGAGCAAATTATTTTTGACATTAACCAAGAAGAAACATTATGTCAAATGTTAGTAATGAAAAGATATTAAAATATCTTGCATTTCTAGAATTCTTGGCAGTTCCCTGAAACATTTTTACATCTTTGATTTCACTGGAAGTGTATGTGTTGCCTATCTTCAAAGACATCACAATCTAGGAGAGCAGTTATGTCTTCTACACAGGTAACTATGAGGCCAGACAGATCAACCAAGTGCTACAATAGGTATAGCTTTGTGTCAAAGTGCAAATAGTGGTTTCTTTTGGTGCTATGTGCTGGTCAATAATTTATTCTGTTTGAATAGTCTTGGTGTAGAGGGAGGTTGTGGCAAATTAAAACTTAAGGACATAATATTTTGTAGCTTCTGCCATAAAATGATGGTGTCTATTTTCACATGTCTAGAATTTGGGTTGACATACATTCTGACTTTGGCAGAAGTGATGTTGTTCTAGTTTTGGAGCTTATGCCTAAAGAGACTTTGCAGCATCCATTCTTCTTGAAAGACTGCTTTGAAGCTACTACCATTGATGGTCTAACCTAATGAAGGATGAGTAATTTCTTTTCTTTTCTTTTTTTTTTTGAGTTGGAGCCTCACTCTGTCACCCAGACTGGAGTGCAGTGGCTGCTCTCAGCCACTGCAACCTCAACTTGCTGGGCTCCAGCGATCCTTCCGCCTCAGCATTCCAGTAGCCAGAACTACAGATGCACACTACCACCACACCCAGCTAGTTTTTTTGATTTATTGTAGAGATGAGGGCTCACTAAGTTGCCCAGGTGGGTCTCGAACCCGTGGGCTCAGGCAATTCACTCACCTCGGCCTCCCAAAGCATGGGATTACTGGTTGAGCCACCGAGCCCGGCCTGGACAAGTAATTTCATGGAAAAAAACTAAGATGCTTTTGAATTTGCAAAACAGGTCTTCTGAGACCATCCCACACAGCTGACCCTCTGGCTGAATGTTGCAGCACGACTCAGCCCAGGCAACACCAGTACAGAAACCACCCAGACAACCCACAGAATTGTGAGAAGCAGTAGATTTCTATAGCTTTAAAGTAGCGGTTGGCAAACTATGGATTATAGGCTAAATCTGGCTTGCAGACTGTTTTTTGCACAGTCAGCAAGTTAAGCACGGATATATATCTTTAAATGGTTGGGGGAGAAATCAAAGAAGAGCATTTATATCAAGTGCTTTATTCTAAAACTTTGAATTTATTAACTCATTTAATCTTTACAACTCTGTGAACTTTATACTATTACCCATTTTATGCTGAAAAACAAAACAAAACTGGAGTTTCTAGATAGGCTGAATAAGTAGTCAAAAAATCACACATCTAATGAGTAGTCCAGCTGGAACTCAAACCCAAGAAGCCTTACCCCAGAGTCTGTGTTTTCAAACTGCTTAGCAATTTGAGAAATAATCCAAGGTTTGAGAGTAGTGGATAGGTGCCAAAAGAGAGAAACAGAGATTCAGATAACACATCCTGGTGATTTCCAAAAGGTACACTTTATTTCACAGAATCAGTTTAAAGCTTTATAGAAGAATGAGGCCATGTTTCTATTTAATGACAGAGCATGCTAAATTTGATCCCAATCAACCAAATAAAAAGAGTTTTATTCTTCCCATTAGTAGAAATATGTTACAAAACAGGTGCTATACTAGTCTGTTTGGGCTTTTATAACAAAATACCATAAACCAGGTGATTTACAAACAACAGAAATTCATTTGTCAAAGTTCTGGAGGCTGGGAAGTCCAAGATCCAGTTACCAACAGATTCAGTGTCTAATGTGAAGTCCTGCTTTCCTCATAGGCAGATGTCTTCTCACTTTAACCCCACATGGTAGAAGGGACAAGGCAGCTCTTTGGGGCATCTTTTATAAAAGCACTCATTCTAATTATGAGGCCTGTGCTCTGATGACCCAGTCACCTCCCTAAAGGCCCCACTTTCTAATATCATCACTACAGGCATTAAGATTTTGACATATGAGTTTTGGGAACATGCAAACATTCAGGCCATAAAAGATTCAGCTATCATGATTATACTTTTAATGTCAATAAAATTTTTGTGGAATTTTTTTCTCTTTTTATAAGTAGATATATATAAACTTCAATTTTGCAGCCCTTGTAGCCAGCCCCAAAGCCTAATATTTTCCATCTAGTCCTTTACAGAAAAGTTTGCTTTAAGCTATTAAGTTTTGGGATGGGTTATTATGTAACAATAGATCATTGAAACAGATGTATAAAAAGAAAAGCATGGAAACAGGGTTGATTATCCATTGATACTGAAACATATATAGATGAAATTTTCCTAACATTCCAATATCTCTGCTGTCAATAAAATGCTTGTTGCACACTATTCAGTTCAAAGGTGACCCGAGAACACAGCAGATATAAATATCTTAACAGAAAAATAATCCATCAAGGGAAGTGCTCTATATCTTTGCAAGGTGATCATTAGCTGCCTTTGTGATTGTTAGTGCCATGGTAGTTAATGATGATCCGGGAAATGAAGAATTAAATGATACTGAAAAAAATCTTGGTGAACCATAGATTTTGAAAATGTATAGCTTATTTATTTAATGTGACCTTTGAAAGAGGAGGATCCATTCTACGGAATCCCTTCTATGGAATTTAGGACATGTTAATTTGAAATTTAGAACTCATAACTATCTGCCTTAACACTTTTTTCTTTACCATTGCAAAAATTGATTTTTTAAGCAAATTAAGAGTGCAGACAACATTTCAAATAATAATTACACTTGAAGAAAGACAAATACTTATCTCTTTAAAAGCACACAATTTATATATAAAACTTATTTATTGCTAATGTGAGTGACTTGTAATTGACACAAAACAATACAAGCTCTTTTGTGTAGCTGCAAATAACTAAATGTGTGGTCTAAAAGTTAAGTGACTTTATGCCCTGCTTCATCTGGGACAATCCTAGTTTATGGCAGTTTTCCCAGTGTAATCATTGATGGCATTTTATTTTATTGTCAAAACTTCCCCACTTTGGATGATAAATTTTATGGTCAGCCTCACTAAAAGAAACTTTAAGCACTATTTAGCCCCAAACCCTGTTTTTACTGGTCAGGAATACTGATGAAAAAAGTTTGAGTTACTTGAAAACTTTATAACCCTAAAAATAATCATATTATAATTTCAGAAAACTCTACACTGATGTGTTCATTTATTAAGAACAAGCAGAACATCAGTTTATCCAAATAATGGAGACATACTCCTCAAGATCCTTAACCAGTTGTCTTTTAGATTTACTGCTTTCCTATGCCTGAAACTAGTATTTTAAAATTCAAGTTGTGCTTAATGAGTCTAATCAAAAAAAGGTGTTATTTAAATGTGCACAAATTCATTAGATGAGGAGGATAAAATTATAGTCACTGTCAGAAATAGTACCTTAGGATCATTCCCATTACTGTGTGGGTATATAAAATCTGAGCTAAAACTTCCAATTTGCTAATTTTGGATTTTAGCAGACAACTTTTGAAAACTCCTATCTATCTCTTTCTGGGAAACTGTCTTACAATCTCATCACACTGAATTTGATTAGGGTATTTTCAGGAATATACTGCTTATTTTAAATAGTGACTTGGGGACCCTTATTAAATAAGCTAGAAACCTGTGTGTTTGGTGGTACAGGAGAGAAAAGGACTGAAACTCTAAAGGGTCACCGTGCCATTTTCTTTCATTCTTTTGAAGTCACAGTAGAAGGGAGTGATTCCATGATTCATTTCAATGGATGTTTGTTGATATTAGTTGTGTCTCTTGGAAGCCTGACCTAAATCTTTATGGTTGATTTAAAAACTAAGTTATCCCTAGAAGATGGCTTTTATATTTGATTGCTTTCAGTATTGTGGGTAATAGGTATTCACCTCACCAACTGCCCCTCTAGCTGATTTTAAAGGAAGTTAGAATCTTCCCTGTTGCTTTGAGGATACTCCATCTCACAACAGAACATTTTCAGCAGGTAATGAGCCAAATTCGTTATTCTTATCAGAGACCACATCACATCTCTACCGAGGCTGAGTGTTGGGAACATCTTCAAAATGGGCTTGAACTCTACTGTTCCCTGTCACCTCCAAGCTCAGTACTTTGTCTTTTGACGGACACTAAATGTCCTTGGACAACGTTTTTGTTTCTTGAAATGCTGAAAAGAAAAACAATATTTTTTGTGTCTTTTTGCTTGGCTAAAATATTCTGAGATAAATTATAAACACTCTGTCAGAAATAGTAATTTACCAGGATTATTCTCACTACATTTCTTTAACTGAAACTGATTCACTGTAAGGGAAATGCTTCTAACTCAGTTCTGTGGTTCATGTTGACAAGAAAACCAAGCCTTAATATTGCTAGACATATATATTTCTTGATATTGGCAGTTGTGTTACCAAAAATAGTCATAATTAAATGACAAATAGTTGTTGCGAATTTACTTGTTTGTCACTCTTTCATTGAAATAATTTTCTAGTAGTAGGGGCAATAAGAAAACATTTTACCCTCTGTTTTAGTATTTTATTTTCACCAGGTGTGGTGGCTCACGCCTGGGATCCCAGCACTCTAGGAGGCCAAAGCAGATGATATGCTTGAGTCTAGGAGTTTGAAACCAGCCTAGGCAACATAGTGCGATGTAATCTCTACATAAAATTTTTAAGTTACCTGGGCCTGCTGGTGCATGCCTGTAGTCCCAGCTATTCAAGAGACCAAGGTAGAAGGATTGCCTGAACTCAGGTGGTTGAGGTTGCGGTGAGCCATAATATTGCCACTGCACTGCAGCCTGGGCAACAGAATAAGACTCCAACTAAAAAAAAAAAAAAAAAAAAAGAAACGATTTTATTTTCTATTGTGGCAGATCTACTCTTTAAAGCTCAAGCTTTATAATAAGTAAATGAACTTTGGGCTAACCTCTCTTGATGCTATTAGGTATGTACCATGAAACAACAGAAGTTACTTAATATTTTAATTATACATAAACATAATACACATATATATCTATATTACCATGGATACAGGGGTTTCATTTCTCCTGAAAGTTAACAGAGAAACATTCATTTCTCATGAAAGTTGCCTCATTGTCTAGACAGTGAGGAAGGAAATCAACATACTTTTTCTTCTGCTGCTTCTTTTTAAGTGGAATCTGTAAAGTTGCATCAAAAAGACTCAAAATAATTCTACTGTTTGGATCTAATTAAATCTGTGAATTTTACTTTTAAAGCCAATGCAGGGTTTTTACTGTGGGTGTTGATCATTGATAGGGAGCAATGGGAATTACACCTCATGATGGTACGGTGTGGGTGCAATACCAAAACTAGTCCAGTGTTGGGGTTAGAGAAGGAAATCCATTGTCTCTGGGATCCAAGATAAATACAGCTGCTATTTTTTGTCAGGGTTAGTCAAATCAAACACCCCCTCTTTGGCCTGGGATCAGATGATGCAGTGATTAGGTTTTCTGCTCTTAATAGAAAGTAAGAAAGAAGGGCAAATATGATGCTCATACCTGATGGATGTTTTTGTCTCAAAACCACCAAGTTCAAAGTTTTCTGGAGAGAACTTTATCTTCTGCTTCCTTGAGGGAAAAAAAAATGAAGACTTCAACAAAATCTAATGGCACTTCTCGGGATGATTTACTGAATAATTACCAGTCATTTTACTTATCCCTTATTACAGAGATCTCTAAATCACTTATTTATTCATTCTTTTATCAATAATTACCTTGGATCCCACCAGAATTGCCTGTCTTGGGCTGAAAAGAAAATGATTTGGATTAAAGACTCATTCTCTGTCAAAAAAATTAATTTTAATTTTTTTGAAAAAAGTAAAATATACAGAGAGATTTTTTTTCTAAGTTAGACTAAACTTGATCTGTATGTTTTTAACTATGTAAAATAAACGGTATGGGCTAATAGGATGCAATGACAACTAGAGGGAACATCTCTAAATAGGATTTCTCCTATTTCTTCTCCCTTCTATACCCCAACTAAGAGCCTCAAGTTTATGACTAGTTCTTATGCACTTAAAATCATAGAAAAGCTGGATTTTCATGCTAGATCAAATACTGCAAGGTGTCTCCCAACCTGGATTTATGTTCTACTTGTCTATGGATGGATCACAGGTTTTCTGAAACCTCTGATTGCCTGCAAACGATTATGTGATTGTCTACATGTTCACTTTTCTGAAGAAGCTTTAATCAGTTTATCAATGGAGTCTATTACTCAAAAATAGTTAGGAACCACTGACACAATAGCAAACATTGATACCATATCACTATGGAAAGTCCCCAGAGCATGAAATAAGAAATTAGGTTTCATTTTTTAATTAGAAAAAAGAACAAGGGAGCTAGGCCTGTAGGGTATTTTTATGAATGTATTAATTTGATAACAAACTTCAATTTAGTTTATTTGTTGAATTATCAATTTGTAAACATTAACACCCTGAATTTTGCCAGGCTCTTTATGGATCCTCAAATTCAGGGTACCCCTTACACACAGGGATTTCCATGGTAATAGTCACTGAATTCTCACTTTTCAGAGAGTTTTGTTCACTCCCTGTCTGCTACCTTTAATTGCGACAAAATTTCTCCTCACGTGACAACTATACTTCCTTATCTGGTTCCTATAAAATCGTGACAAGAACAGAAGTTATCCTTCACATGGAATCGCCCCCGATTTTCCAAAGTTCAGATTTTCTTAGCTGTGACATTTGTTAGTGAAATGAAAGTTTAGGCTGCATATCTGGCAACCATCTGTGATTAGCTAATTGAATTGTTCCAAGGCACTTGATGCCACCTTCAGAAGGATGTTCGACTTGAATGACCGTGCTTCCCTTCAAGCTATTCTTGACCTATAGCTGCTCCTATTAATTGTGAAGGAAAAATACATGAGTAATTTGTCCATCCAATTTGACAGTCACCCCTCTAATGTAAACCTTCTCATTAAAAGGATTCTCTAAAAGTCACGTTTGTTTAGTTATAGAAATATTATTTATTGTCTTTGATTTTCATCGAACTTGGAAATATAAAGTACAAAAGCCAACAAAAAATAAAGCTTCCAGGCAGATAGATACTATCAGAAGCCCCAAATAAGATTATAATTATTTTCCCCAAATCCTTTCCTCCTCCTGCTTCCTCTTTTCTTTCCATAGAAGGTGAAATCTCTCTGTCTTAGCATTCAAACTGCACAACTTTGACTCTGCTTGTAAACCAACAAACCTAAGTACTGAAAAGTTATTTAAATTGTTTGTTATTTTTCTTAATGCGTTAATGGCTTTTCCTCCTGAATTAACAGGGCCTTTCTGATCCTTTAGTCTAGGCACAATTTTAAACTTCGCCTCCATCTCCCTAAGACATTCTTATCCTCTTCCTTTCAATCCCTCATACGTCCATTTCCTGAATGTCAGCTGTTTCTCTTTTGACTCTAACCTTTGTCAAGACTTGAAGTAGAACCCACCTTGTCTATTGAAACTGGACATTGCCTCATTTTGTTCCTTTGCACTTGTCACCTTTTAGTCAGTTAAAACAGTGTTTTTCAAACTGTAGAATGCAATCCATAAACAGGTCATGAAATCAATTTAGTGGGTCATGACTAACATTTTATAAAGAAATAGAATTGTCTAGGATAGAATAGAAAATAGCAGGGTGCGTCTAACAATAAGAGTAACAACTATATTGTGAAACCCTTTTTGTTGTTATGAGAGAGAGGGAGAGAGAGAGAGAGAGAGAGAGAGAAAGAGAGAGAGAGAGACAGACGTACATAGAGTCTTAAAGTAAAATATGTACCTTAACATTGGTTGTGGTTAAAAACATTTGAAGAACACTGAGTTAAATTCTGGGTCTAAAACTTCATCCTTCCTACTTTCCACAGAAGGGATTTTAAACTCCTAATATATCATATCAGTAGCTTTTGGGCTTTTATACATAGACATCTTTTCAAACTTATTAATAGCAAAATTACATCTCTTTCTCCAGGAAAACACACAGGAGCACATGTTCAAAATAAAAATCTAAAGTATTCCTCATATAAAGCTTAGGGATACTGCCCTTATAGTGATTCTACAATTATTTGGAATTTGTTTCCAAATTCTTGAACCTTTCACTTAACCCCAAACCCCCCATTTTAGTTTGTATGTTCTCACATGTAACCATTTGACATGACTTCCTATCTTTGTCTTGCACTTCTCTCCCTCTCATCTTCATAACCTTCCCCTTCTACTCGAAGTCTAAAACAACTTTCAGATTCAAGTCCTCTGGCTGGACCTCTGTACAATGTTCTTCTCCAATACTTTTTAAAATCCCATGTCTCATTGTTTGCTGACATATCTAAAGTGAAAGGCTAGGCGTGCTTCTTATATTCATTTGCGTATCTTTGCTTTGACCTGAATTCAGGCATGTTTCTATTTAGAATGAAACCGGATGGGTAATAAACAGCTTTGCATGTGTGTACTGGACATGTTCTGTAAATATGGTTCCTATAAAGGGTACTTATTCTTAGAAATCAGTCATCCAATAAGGGTAGACATGCCTTATTACTGAAGTGACATGCTGAATTTCCCTGGAGTTTGCAAAATGAAAACAGGTTACATTTGCTTCTTAAATCCTAGCAATGGTTAAAAACTGCATTTTCATGCAAACATAAATTACAAATGGAATTATGATAACTGATTACCCCCCAAAATGCACACAAATCATTTGTAATCCTGCCCTGGAGTGCTGTATAGTTGGCTCATTGCATATGCTCACAGCGTTTGTCAGTCTATTCAATCACCGCTACTTCCCATGGCAAAGTGTAGAGGGGCATTTAGAAAACCAGTATGTCTCTATTTCCCTAAATCTACTATTAGGGTGTAGAATCGTCAGTGCAGAGCACTGCTGCTTCACAATAGGAATAATCCTGAGTGTGTATCTTCGTTTTATTCATCTTCAATTTCTGTTTGACAGAATTTCATGCTGCTGGAAGATGTTACATTGACAGTTGAGAGATAATTTTCATTTTTAATCCAGAGAACAAGAGCCACTTGGGAAGTGACTATAAATGTCCTCTGGGTGTCCCAGAGATATGCCTCATTCCTGTGCTAGAAGGAACACACCTCTGGGAAGAAAACAACTTTGATCAGTAATTCTCTTTGGAAAACATTAAGAGAAATAGATTTCAGTGATTCTCCCAAGAGTCACAAGGTCTGAGATAAGTAAACCCTTCCATTTCCAAATCAGCTTTCAAGTGGTGGCAACTCTGTCATTACTCATATTCCTCAGAGAGGAACTGAGAGGAGAATGAAGTCCCCAAATAAGCCCCTCTCTCCTATTCTTTCTGTGCACTCATGTCAACTTTATGCCGAAGAAGACATTTCTGATAATAAAGGTGTTGTAAGCCTTCTTATTTCCAGCGTCATCTTCTCTAGCTGTGCTTGGTAGAGGTTCTGTTATAGACACTGGCTCTGCTGGCTGATGTTCTATGTATTCTTCTTAGGTCCGTCTCCTGACCTTCCCAATCTACTTTAGGAAAAAAGCTTTATCCTATGATGCAAACATGTTTCCAGGATCATGAGGTTGTGGAAGATGTTTCATGACGGTAGAGATCATTTCCCTTCTTCTCTGGATGTTTAGGGAAGAGGTCCCTTTCTCTAGGAGGCAATTCACTGGCTTCTCACCCTTGCTCTAGATTAATTACTTACCCATCACCTGGTCTACTACGGTGTATATGTGCGCACACACACACACACACACACACACACACACACACAGAGAGAGAGAGAGAGAGAGAGAGAGAGAGAGAGAGAGAGGAGAGACAGATATATACATATACTGTATATATTAGGTTGGTGTCAAAGTAATTGAGGTTTTAGACTGAATTTTAAGTTATTATACCTGAGCTCAAACACATCTGTGCACATTTTTGCCTACGAGATGAGTTTGTTTATTCCTATAGCGTAAAAATCCATGCCTTGTGATCCAGTGAATTCTTGGAAAGCATTTTCTGCCTCCTGCTGGTTGTGAAAGCATTTTCCCTACAAAAAGTTGTGGCAACACTTGAAGAAGTGGTAGTTGATTGGTGAGAGGTCAGGTGAATATGGCAGGTGAGGCAAAACTTCATAGCCCAATTCATTCAACTTGTGAAGCATTGGTTGTACATTGTGCAGTCAGGTGTTGTTGTGGAGCAGATTTGGGCCCTTTCTGTTAACCAATGTGGGCAGTAGGTATTATAGTTTTTGGTGCATCTCAGCGCCTTGCTGAGCATACTTCTCAGATGTAATGGTTTCACCGGGATTCAGAAAGCTATGGTGGATCAGATTGGCAGCAGACCACCAAATAGTGACCATGACCTTTTTTTGGTGCAAGTTTGGCTTTGAGAAGTGCCTTCAAACTTCTTCTTGGTCCAACCACTGAGCTGGTCATTGCTGGTTGTATAAAATCCACTTTTCATGAAACATCACAATCTCAAAGAGAAATGGTTCGTTGTTGCGTAGAATAAGAGAAGATGACATCTTAAAAAAAACCTTTTTTTTTGATTTTCGGTCAACTCATGAGGAACCCACTTATCAAGCTTTTCACCTTTCCAATTTGCTTCAAATGCTGAACAACTGTAGAACGGTCGATGTTGAGTCTTTTAGCCACTTCTCATGTAGTTGTAGCAGGATCAGCTTCAATTATTACTCTCAGTTAGTCATTGTCAACTTCTGATGGCCAGCTACTACACTCCTCATCTTCAAAGCTCTCATCTCTATTGTAAAACTCCTTGAACCAACACTGCACTGTACATTTGTTAACAGTTCCTGGGTCAAATGCATTGATGTTGTGAGTTGTCTCCACAGCTTTACAACCCATTTTGAACTCAACTAAGAAAATCGTTCAAATTTGCTTTTGGTCTAACATCAATTCCATAGTCTAAAATAAATATAAAATAAACAGCAATTAATAAGTCATTAGCAAAAAAATATAAAGCAAGAAATGTACATTAAAATGATTTCTAAAATAACCATATTTATTTAAGAATGTATTCCAGTATCAAATGGCACATTTCAACAATGCAAAAACTGCAAGTACATTTGCACCAACCTAATATTTCATGTATACTAAATACATACACACACACATATAAATTATGAAACTAAAGGTTATTAAGGGCCAGGATCCCTTCATAGTCATCACTTTTGAATACACACACACACACACACACACACATACAAATATAGTATGTAATGCTATCTATAGTGACCATACACACAAGGAGGGACTCAAAAAACCCCAGAATTATCTTTTGGAGGATGGATCCCTTGTAGTACCTTGGATTTGTTTCTCCAGATCAAACAGTCAACCAAAGTTTTTTATCTGGAAATATTGAAAAGGTTTCATTATGATTTGTGGGAGAAATGTCCTGAGTTGTGGCAAACAAGTGACTGGTTCTTCCACCATGAAAATATACCTGCCCAAACCACACTGAGTATTCTGCAGTTTTTGACCAAAAATGGCATGACTTCTATGCTCCATTCTCCCTATTCACCTAATCTTGCCCTGAGAGACATTTTTGTTTGTTTCTTTCCTTGGATGAAAAAAATTCTCAAAGGAAAATGTTTTGCTGATGTGGAAGAGGTGAAACAAAAATGGCAGAAGCATTAAAAGGTATCCCAATTGATGAGTTCAAAAACTGTTTTGAGCAGTGGAAAAAGCATCTAAATAGGTGTATTGCATCAAACACAGAGTACTTTGAAGGTGACTGAAGCTTAAACACAATTTTTTATAAATAAATTCCAGTTGGAGGGAGTTTCTCCTCATACATCTCATACATCTGTGTGTGTGTGTGTGTGTGTGTGTGTGTGTGCGCACGAGTATACTCACACATATATGTATGGTATATATACAGAGTATATATTATACACATATGCAAACACATATATAGTTGGCCTTCCATATCCATGGGTTCCACATTCATGAATTCAACCAACTATGAATCAAAAATATTTAGAAAAATAAAAACCAAGAACAGATAACAATATAACTATAAAAACAATATAAATTTAAAAATACAGTATATAACAAGGTTTACATAGCATTTTCATTGTATTTGGTATTATAAATAACTTAGAGATTATTCAAAGTATGCCAGAAGATGTGCATAGGTTATATGTCAACCTCTGCCATATTTTATCAGGGACTTGGAACCAATCCCTCACAGATACCCAGAGATGACTATAAATTTGTCATATAAATGTGTGTCTGTGACTGGAGGTCTTTAAAGGCCGGGATTCCATATCCTTATTCATTCTTGTGTCCCAATGTCTGACACTGTAAATTACAAAAAATAAATTCAATAAGTAGATTTAATGAATTCAATAAGTACTTGACAAATTAAACAGAACTGAATTTTGTACAATCACCTCTCCTTATTTCCACTAGTATATTTTTGCACACACACACTATCTTAAAATACTTTTCTCACCATTTGATGGATTGAGTCTCTTGCCAGACAATCTTGGTGTTCTTTGGTCAACTCCCTTGACTCAGTGACCCCCTTGAACAATACTTGTATATCATACTGATTGTGTGATAACATCAATAGTTACCACAATGGCTGCACAGGCTCATTTGTGGCCAGCTCTCTTTTCTTGCTCTGGAAACACCAATCTTTCTTACTTCTTTCTGTTCCCTTATCGGGTGAAACTTCCTCTGGCACCAGGCCTGAGGAGTGTTTTCTCTTCTTGAAACTCTCTCATCCACCTTTGTCTGTCGAACATTTACTCATACTTTTCTTTGGGAGAGTGGACTCCTATATGCACCCTAGTTAAAATTACTGTTTATGTACTATCTTACCTCTTGGAATTCATGTATCTAGGTTAGACCTTGCAACAAAATATACAGTGAAAATTTATGTGTTGAATAAATGTATGACCGATAAAAGAGCAGCATGAAAAAAAAGGCAACAAATAACAGATCGGTGGCCTTATGTATTTGGGTTATGGAAGAGATGGATTGGGTTAGGATGGCCAGAAAGCAGAGACTCAAGTGCAGAAAGCAGGTTAGGGTCAAAATATAGTCAAGCATGGATTCCAATTCTCTACCTTTCTGGCAAAAATCCCCAATGGGGAATCCTTTCACCATTTCACCCTAAAAGTCCTTACTTAAGTCCCTTCCTTAGAGCAACCAAGGGAGAAAAGATGAGTGGCAGTGGCAGTGAGAGGTGAGAAAGGAAGCACCTTTCTACCCCGTCTCATTCTATGTCCTCCCACCAGAATTCTTTCCAAGCCAACTACTTGAATACCTCTTCAGCCTCATTGTCTGTTCCTCTGGGTCCAAACAGGCTTATAGCAAGGGGGAATAAAATAGAGTAATTAAAAGATGGACTTTAGAATCCAATGTGCTGGGTTTGAATCCCAGTTCTACTCCCGGTACCCTACTAGCTGTCTGTTAGGGTATGTTATTTAACCTATTGCTCATGATAAAAGAAAAAAAAAGGATAAAACCATTGCTTGCATTTTCTAAGATTCGTATAGTTTGAGGTTTTATGTTTAGGTCTTTAATCCATTTAGAGTTAATGTTTGGGTATGGTGTTAGGTAGGGGTCCTGTTTCAATCTTCTGCATGTGATCAGTTTTCCAAGCACCATTTACTGAATAGGTTCTCTTCTCCCCAGTGGTAGATGGTGGAGGCTTTGTCGAAGATGAGCTGGTTGAGAAATTGAGGTTTTGCTTCTGGAATCTCAATTCTATTCCATTGGTCTATATGCCTGTTCCTGTACCAATACCAAGCTGTTTTGATGATTGTAGCTCTATAGTAAAGTTTGAAGTCTGATAATGTGATACCTCTTGCTTTGTTTTTGTTTTTTTTGCTGAGGATTGTTCTGGCTATTCTTGGTCATTTGTGTTTCCATATGAATTCCTGTGTTGTTTTTTCTAGGTCTGAGAAGAATGTTGCTGGTAATTTGATGGGTATTGCATTGAATCTGTAGATTGCCTT
>CAUYQG010149876.1:0-22240 GCA_963574415.1 Tarsius wallacei | reverse complement strand
ACCTGCTGGGCTCCAGCGATCCTTCCGCCTCAGCCTTCCAAGTAGCTGGAACTACAGGCGCGCGCTACCACGCCCGGCTGATTTTTTGATTTATTGTAGAGATGAGGTCTCGCTTGCCCAGGCGGGTCTCGAACCCACGGGCTCAGACAATCCACTCACCTCAGCCTCCCAAAGGCGCAGGATTACAGGCTGAGCCACCAAGCCCGGCTTATCTTGATTTTTAAGCATAGATAACAGTTGACAGAAAATATCATGCACCCAAGGGAATTTGAAAGACCTTTAAAAATTACAGTATTCTGTTATGGAATTTTATTGTGAATGTAGCATATTTTATTTTATCCTTTGCACTAACACATTCTGGGGAGAGCATAATCATTTTCTAAATTATAAAGCAATACATGTCTGTGAAAAAACAGTACAGGGAAATATTGACTAAAACGTAAGTCTTCTACCACTCCCAGTTTCTTCATTCCTGTTCCACAGAGGTAGGCACTGTTATTTCTCATGTATGTTTCCAGATTTCCTATGCATAAGCAGGCGTACAAATGAGCGCATACCTTTTTTAAATAACACAACTGAAATATTACTGTATACATATATTCTGAAACATGTTCATTTCATTTAAGAACATATTATTGGCATTTTTCCAGGCATTTTATAGATTTACATCTGCCTCATTCTTTTTTGAAATTACATGGCATTCCATTAACATTTGAACCATGCTCCAATTTATTATTCTCACTATAAAGAAAGTTGATGAATACTTTCTGTTCTTATTTGGGGCTTTAGAACATAACTTAAGAATCTTCTTGGCTTACTCTGTCAGTAGCCCAAGCGCCTTCCTGATCCTTAAGATTGCTGTTTGATACCAGTACCAGACACCTAAATTCCCTTCAACTGTGCTCTGTGTGCTTTGTGATTGTACTTCTTGCCTGAGTTTTCAAATCTGTATAGCATTTTTATTTTTAAAATTATAATTAACTAGTTTTTAGAATACTTATAAATGTCAGTGTCATAGAATCTCTGTACTGTGGCTTATTGGACTGAAAGAGGTCTTGAAGATACTTTAGTGAGTTCTAACCCCAGATCCCACCAAGTTAGTGTAGGGAATGATGTGCTGTTTTCAAATTTTTAAAATTCTACTCAGCCTGTGATCCCGTGCTTTGGGAGGCCAAGGTGAGTGAATTGCCTGAGCCTGCAGGTTCGAGACCCGCCCGGGCCACTTGGCGAGACCTCATCTCTACAATAAATCAAAAATTAGCCGGGCGTGGTAGCGTGCGCCTGTAATTCCGGCTACTCGGAAGGCTGAGGCGGAAGGATCGCCAGAGCCTAGCGGGTCAAGGCTGCGGTGGCCGGGAGCCGCCACTGCACTCCAGTCTGAGTGACGGAGTGAGACTCCAACTCAAAAAAAAATTAAAAAATAAAAAATTTTAAAAAAATAAAATTCTAATGGTATAAATTTACTAGTGTTAAAACTACATAGAATGACATAAATGTGAAGTTTACTTTTGTCTATAGTTTATTGTGTGCAGTGTGGCAGCTTGTGTTATTCTATTCTGATCAGAAACTTTTGGAATTAGTTTACTGAGAAAATGAGTTACTAATAGATGAAGTTTGGTTGGTAGCAGTATTTCAAATGGTGTCCTCTGAGGGCAGAGGGAAGCAATGGAAAGAAGTTGTTACTGGTAAGAAGCTGGGCCCAGTCATTCCACTTTACTCTTGTGAGTCCTCTTATGCTCATTCACTCTCTCAGATTGGAAATGTGGTTTTTAATTTTTTTCTGTTAGAAATTTAAATAAATACTAATCGCTTAAGAAGGCAGTTATTGAAAATGATATTCTTTAAATGTTTTTAACTTTATTTCACAAGGTTTTTTTTGTTTTTACTGCTTCCAATTACCAAAAAAGGCTATTATGTCAAGTTACCATATAAATGATAAATTTAGGATATTAGCTCTTAAAAAACCTATATTGCCCCTTCATTCCTCATTTTGTAACAAGGCCTATAATTTTTATGTAATGTTTTCTCTTTGATATAATAGCATAAAGATACTATATATTGCTAGTATAATTGAACTTCATTCTCTCTTTTAAAAAATTAAAGCAATTAGCTGATTCTTTAGGTCTCCAGAAAATCTGAATTATTTATTTTATATAACACTGATTCTATGCTTCTAATCTTTTATAGTCTTTTCATCAGAACCATTAACCTGGTGACTATACTAATAAACAACTTAATGGTATAGGTTATTCTGAAATTTCATGCATTGGGTACTGTTAAATAGCATTTAAATGTGAAGAGACATGTTTTATTAGGTCATTAATGTACACCTTGGGTGAATATAGGATCATAATTTTACCTCCTAAGGCATACATTAATTAACAAATAAAACATGCCCTGGAGTGTCATCTTATGACTATAATATAGCTAATATATTTTGAATAATTTTTTATTTGTATCCCACAGTGTGCTCTGGGCATAGGGGACCACATGCTCACACTTTAATGGTACAGACAGAACTTTATTTTCTAGTTTTATCTTTTTTTTAAGTCCTTTTTCACTATAGAATTTGAAAGATTTGGTTTTCTAGCTTTGTAGCAATATTTCTTTTAGAAATAACTTGGATTTACGATGTTTGTGGAAATGTTTTGCTCTTTTACTTTTTCACCTGGCTCTAGTTGACTATTTTCCTGTCTCTTGTGATTGTATTTCTTTCCTTTTACTTGATTATCTGCACAATAAAAGACATTTACTTCTATACTGTTCAATAAACTGTTCCTAAGGAACCAGGTATATTGCTTTGTACCTATTTAGAGCTTTGAGTGTTGTTCTAAAGGTAAAGTATACAGAAGCGCCTAGATAATATTGTTAAATCAGCAGTTGCAATAAATTAGTTTATAAGACTCCACTTTTCTACTTACTATTTATGGTTTCAGAAAAGCTATCGAGTTGTTTTTGTTGTTGTATTTTTCCTTTTGAAGCTAGTCAAATGAAGCAGTGGGAGTGGAGAAAGAGCAAAAAAGTCTGTAACTGGTTGTGATCAATTAGTTGTAAGCACTGCTGCACTCAAACCAGCCTATGATTTTTTTTTTCCAATGTAGTGTATCAGATACTGGCACAATGTCATTATTTATGAAATACCACATTTCATTACAATTCTTTGTGGTTTTTGGAATCTTAATCTTTAGACATTTATACTTGACAAAATGATGACACTGATTTGGGCAGTAATTCTTAGTCATGTTTGGTGGGTTCTGTTCTAACTTGACTTTTATTTCTGCACATAGGATTGTGGATAATATGCCTGTAACTTGGTGTTACGATGTTGAAGATGGTCAGAGGTTCTGCAATCCTGGATTTCCTATTGGCTGTTACATTACAGATAAAGGCCATGCCAAAGATGCCTGTGTTATTAATGTAAGTTCACGATAAACTCTATACTGCTTTCTTAAACATGGCTTTTGGTGGAATTATTCTGTTTTTACCTGGACAAAAATTATGTTCAATGAATGAGTGCAGTTCAGATGTTCTAAAGTACAACTACTTAATCTCAAGCCAGATTAATAACATATAAATTGAACTCTAGAATTCAAAGAATTCAGACCAGGTGCGGTGGCTCAATCCTGTAATCCCAGCACTTTGGGAGGCCGAGGTGAGAGGATTGCCTGAGTCCACAGGTTTGGGACTAGCCTGGACAACATGCTGAGAACCCATCTCTACAATAAATCAAAAACTTAGCCGAGTGTGGTAGCGCATGCCTGTAGCTCTAGCTACTTGGAAGGCTGAGGTGGAAGGATCGCCGAAGCCCAGCGGGTCAACGCTGGGGTGGCCGTGAGCATGCCACTGCACTCGAGCCTGGGCAACAGAGTGAGACTCAAACTCAAAAAAAAAAAAATTCAGATTCAGTTCAGCATTTACGGAGAGTGTCTGTTGTGTGTTATGTGCTAGGCTAAGAGCTAGGACTTTGTTCTAAGTCTGTTAAAAGTTAGGTTCATAAATCTCATATGCAAAAATGTAGATAATGGAGTATCAAAAAGACATAAATTAACAGAATTTGTATTGCAAGAGTCTAGTATTATACCTTTCTTAAGTCCTGTCTGTTTTTGAGGCCATTCTTTTATATTTAAAAATGGATTAATCAGATTATAGGTGGGGGATATATGTATATTAAAATATATTTTGTGTGATCAGGTCAACC
Organism: Tarsius wallacei; assembly: GCA_963574415.1. Classification (NCBI taxonomy): domain Eukaryota; kingdom Metazoa; phylum Chordata; class Mammalia; order Primates; family Tarsiidae; genus Tarsius; species Tarsius wallacei. Next base: position 18,042 of record CAUYQG010149876.1, on the reverse strand, counting down.
TAATGTAATCATTTAGTGGATGTGATCTGAGGAAGTTAGCATGAACTTGATCATGAAATGGGTTATATCATTTTAGGTTATGGGTTTAGTCCAAAGTTGCAAACGTCCAGAGAGGAAAAGTGTTTAAATATGTAAGATTTAATGTGCTTATAGCATAATGTTTTAAATTTTAAGTAAAAACCTAAAAAATACCAATGTTCTTTGGAATGAGTACTTATTAAATTTCAAGTAAAAATTAAAACTTTAAAAAGCATATACCGTCCCCAGTTAGTTTTGGCTTATAAAGAGTTTAATCTTGGCTGTGCGCAGTGGCCCGTCTTTAATGCCAGCACTTTGGGAGCCTGTGGCGGATGGATTGCTTGAGGCCAGGAGTTTGAGACCATATTGGGCAACATAGCAAGATGTTGCCCACCCCCCAAAAAAAATAAATACATAAATGAATCAATTAGTTGAGCTTGGTGGCACGTGCCTATAGTCCAGTTTCCTTGGGATGCTGAGGTGAAGGATCGCCTGAGCTCAAGAGGTTGAGACTGCTGTTTGCCATAATCTTTGTGATCATGCCACTGCACTCCAGCCTGTGTGACAGTGAGACCCCCCCCCCCCAAAAATGTTTAATCTTAAAACTTAAACATGTTAATGACAAAGAATTACAATTCTGTTCAAACTTAAATTTTTCTGCTAGTTTTAAAGTAGGAAGTTAAAGTTTTATCTTTGGATAGCCAGTGTTCTACCTTTAACGTTAAGTTCTGTTCTGCAGTCAGAATTCCACGAGAGAGATACATTTTACATCTTCAACCATGTTGACATCAAAATATACTATCATGTTGTTGAAACTGGGTCCATGGGAGCAAGATTAGTGGCTGCTAAACTTGAACCAAAAAGGTAATTCTAAAAAGTGAATAAATATAACTGAAATATAAGCTCAAAGAATAAGTATTTAGGGCCCAATTAACTTATTCTTTGGTCATTATTCTGGCATTTCGGGATTGATTTTACTAAAACTCCCTTTGGCATTATTTGTTTTTGAGTTATGGGTTGTCCAGAGAAGCCAGACTGATAAGTAGTTTCCTGTTATGATAAGTGATTAGGCCATGGTATCTCTTTGTTTTATCTTTTGGTCAGGCAGTTTTGACAGCTTTTCCGTTTGTCAGTGGGGATGGAGAAATTGAGTGGTTGGGGACAGTGTTTCCCCTCACAGTGGAAGGAACACTGCCTCAGGTATCTGCAGCTGATCAGTGCTGTAATTTTTTAAAATTATTTTTTATTTTTATTTTTTTCAATGCTGTAATTTCTAAAGCCTCCATGCAGCGTTAGATGCCAGTATGAAATGCCAGTCATTGAAAGAACATCTTTTTGGCTGGGCTCAAGCCTATAATCCCAGCACTTTGGGAGGCCAAGATGAGAGGATTGCCTGAGCCTAGGTGTTCGATACCAGCCTGGGCAACTTGGTGAGACCTTGTCTCAACAATAAATGAAAAAATTAGCTGGGCATGGTAGCATGCACCTGTAGTTCCAGCTATTTGGAAGGCTGAAGCGCAAGGATTGCCTGAGCCCAGCTGGTCGATACTGGGGTGACTGCGAGCATGCTACTGCACTCCATCCTGGGTGACAGAATGAGACTCTGACTCAAAAAAGAAAATAAAAAGAACATCTTTTCAAGTTGTTCAGGTTTTTTTTTTTTAGCATGAAAGTTCATTATCAGTTATTCATGAGATCTTTTTTGATTGAATATTTCTTTTTTTCTATGACTTTTTCTGCCATCGAATTAGCCATTCTCTCATGCACTGATGGTAAAGAAATGCCTGCTGTCACAAAATGGCTGTTAATTTAAATCCTCAGTCAAATATTCTGTTAAAAAGATTATTTAAATGCTCTTTAAGTATTGTGTTTTCAAAAGATTGTTTGTAATTTTGAGTGATAATTTTGTACACATACTTATCATTAAGCTCATTATTTATATGAAGTAAGTATTTGTGCTATTAAATGTGACATGAATAATTTTACCTTTGACTGTCAGCAGCATTGTCAAACATGTACAAAATCTCTAACCTTTACTTTACCCCATTTAGAAAAAAAATCTGTGCTTTATTCGCATCTTGCCAAAATGTTTCTTCCCACAGCTTCAAACATACCCATATAGATAAACCAGACTGCTCGGGACCCCCCATGGATATAAGTAACAAGGCTTCTGGGGAGATCAAAATTGCCTACACTTACTCTGTTAGTTTCCAGGTGAGTTTGCTTTTATCTTTAATATAACTTGGAAATTGATTTTAAATTTGTACTACTTAAACTAATTAAAATATTAATGATTATGTTTGTCAAATAAAGAGGTTATTAATGAGCTGACTTTTAGGATAGTTTGTCAGTGTACCAAGCAGCATAACCACTCTTGAAACTAAGTCTTAGTGTAAATGAGAAGATACAGGAAATTGGAGATTTGGGCCTGACTTAGTATTCAGCATAAGAGTTACATATAAGACAGAAGATAAGGCACAGCATGGTGGCTCAGGCCTGTCATCCCAGCACTTTGGGAGGCCAAGGCAGGAGGATCACTTGAAGCCAGGAGTTCAAGGTCAGCCTGGGCAACATAGCGAGATCCAGTCTCTACAAAAAAAAGAATAAAAGTAAATAAGACAAAAGATAGAAAACAGGAATAGTAGATGACATGGAAATGTCAAAAATATTCAAAAAGCATCTGGGAAACATCATTTTAAATCAGGATTTAATGGCCGGGCGCAGTGACTCAAGCCTATAATCCCAGCACTTTGGGAGTTCAAGGCGCGAGAGGATTGCCTGAGCCCATGGGTTTGAGACCAGCCTGGGCAACATGGTGTGACCTCGTCTCTACAATAAATCAAAAAATTAACCGGATGTGGTAGTGCGCGCTTGTAGGAAGGCTGAGGCGGAAGGATTGCCTGAACCCAGCAGGTCAGGGCTGCAGTGGCCAGGAGCATGCCACTGCACTCTAGCCTGGGCGACAGTGAGACTCTGACTAAAAAAAAAAAAAAAAAAAATTAATACAGCTCTGAATCTTGACATCTGAAATAAACATTTACTAATTATAGTTTAGAGCAAGACTTTAAAAAACACAAGTCTGCAGGTATTGTTAGGAGCTCTTTTTTCTTTTTAATTTCCTACTTTATCTCATTCTGATTCCCCTAGACTTGAGTAAGTCTGAAACTCTCTGAATCTCAGGATTAACTGAAGTTATGATTGTTAGAAATTGCAGTTGTTGACTGGATGGAAAGACAAACTGTAAATAGGAATTTGGGGATTCTTAATGTGCTGTCAGCAGATGCTTAAAGTGATTTTTTTTTTTTTTTCCTCCTCTAGGAAGATAAAAATATCAGATGGGCGTCTAGATGGGACTATATTCTGGAGTCTATGCCTCATACCCACATTCAGTGGTTTAGGTAAGAACAGACTTAGCCTGCTTTTTGCCTTCTACTTATTCTACCCTTTGCCGCTTTGAGCATCATTTACTCTCTAATTCTCTCCAGTTTATTCAGAAGTTTGGCCTTGGGTTCAAATCCTGACTTGAAGTCACTGGTGTTGATTCTCGGCAGGTCACTTAATTTCTCAGCATCTGTTTCTTTATCTAGAAATACTCACCTAATGGGATTCTGAGGATTAAAGAACATAATGAAACAGAGTATTTGAGGATATCACCTGGGATGTAAGAGTACTCAATAAATAGAAACTGCTGTTGTTGTTATGAATGTTCATTTATTATCATCCTCTTCAAAACTGGATTCAAAACTTGTATCTAGGAAGCTGTCCATGATGCCTAACTCTCCTCTTTTCCTGTTTTGCTATTTTATTTCCAGCTTACTAGATTACTGAGTACACTTGTTCTTCAGTAAACTTCTCCAGTCCTTTGTTGGTTCCTTGCAGCTTGTGTGCAATGATTTGGGCACTGTGTTATTTAATAATGTCGACCATGGGCAGAAACTCTCTAGTTCTAAACAGACTCTAAAACTGTATTATGATAAATATATAAAGCTGTATATCCACTGGAAGGAAACACGAAGGAACACAGTTTATTGAATTTGTGGGATTTTAGGTAGTTTTGATTTTGATTTTGATTAATGCTGTTTTAATGTTCTCAGTAAACAGTTTAAAAAAGAGTTTTACTCTTCCTAAGATTAAGCTACAGATTAATCCTGATATGCTTCTTTCTACAGCATAATGAATTCCCTAGTCATTGTCCTCTTCTTATCTGGAATGGTGGCTATGATTATGTTACGTACACTGCACAAAGATATTGCCAGATACAATCAGATGGATTCTACAGTAAGTGGAAACATTTTAACCACTCTTTGGTCTGCCGAGGACAGTCTTTATTGTTACTTTGAAAGAAGCTGAAATAATAGCTTTTAGAATCTGCTCTTAAAACATTCATCTAAAAAAAAAAAAACCCTCCCAAAAAAATTATTATCAAAATTTGCTTTAAATTCACATTTTCAAATAAGAAAATGATACTTAAGAATTGGTGTTCTTGACTGGGATTGGTGACTCAGCCTGTAATCCCAGCACTTTGGGAGGCCGAGGCGAGTGGATTGCCTGAACCTGCAGGTTCGAGACCTGCCTGGGCAACTTGTTGAGACCTCGTCTCTAAATAAATTTTTTAAAAAATTAGCCGGGAGTGGTAGCACGTGTCTGTAGTTCTGGCTACTTGGAAGGCTGAGGTGGAAGGATTGCCAGAGACTAGCAGGTCGAGGCTGCGGTGACCAGGAGCATGCCGCTGCATTCCAGTCTGGGTGACAGAGTGAGACTCCAAGTCAAAAAAAAAAGAATTGGCAGTCTCTAGAAATTTAGTTCCATGGCCTTCAGAGCTGAGTTGTTCATAGCCTTTTTTGTATCAGTATATTGGTGCAAAATGGGCTATCAGTGCATGGCTACAAATGTTGTCTTTCCTCACTTGAGTGCTATAAGTCTGTCAGGTTTCTGTGTCCCTGACCCAATTTTTGAAATGGCAAAGTTGAGTGGAATAACTCTCAAGCAATTTTTGTGTGTTTGTTTACTTTTTTAAAAATTTTAATTGAACTTTTATCATTTTGGTATATTTGAAGTAATTTAATGTCCTAGACTCATCTGTTAAATCAACAGTTTAAGTTGGATCATGCAAGAGTCAGTCCTTGTAATGAATACAGAAAACTCAGATTTTCATTGTATTCTCTTTCCCAGTTTCTTCAGCCCCCTCAGCCTTTTTGTCCTGCTCTAATTGGAAATTGAACATATTAATATTTATATGCTTTTAACTTTACTTTGCAGTTTCTTTTTTATGAGTTTGATTTTATGTCTTATTGAATTATTTTATTAACAGAATTTCAAAATACTCTATTCATAATTGGCTATTCCACATAATTGTTGTAATGGAACTTTTTCTGAATTTGCATAGCGTCGCTGTATGGAGTACAGGCTAGTGGTGACCCTGTCTTCACTCCTGTTCCCGTGCTTGTCCTCCCTCCAGTCTCTTAGCACAGCAGAGCACATATGTTCAGGCAGAAGTCAGGTCACTTCACTCCTAGGCTTGGCCCTTCAGGGACTTCGCACTTACTTAGGAAGAAAGTCAGACTCTTGACAATGGCCTGTGAGGCCCTGCGTTGCCACTGAGAGCTCTACTCCACCATAGTGGCCACCTAGTGGTTCCTCCAACGTGACAGGCACACATTCCCACATCAGAGCTTTCACGCTCACAGTTCTTTCTACTTAGAATGTTCATCCCAGCCGGGCTCGGTGGCTCAGCCTGTAATCCAGTGCTTTGGGAGGCTGAGGTGAGTGGATTGCCTGAGCCCGCGGGTTCGAGACCCACCTGGGCAACTTGGCGAGACTTCATCTCTACAATAAATCAAAAACTAGCCAGGCATGGTAGCTCTCGCCTGTAGTTCCAGCTACTTAGAAGGCTGAGGCGGAAGGATCGCCAGAGCCCAGCAGGTAAGGCTGCGGTGGCTAGGAGCGGCCACTGCACTCCGGTCTGGGTGACAGAGTGAGACTCCAACTCAAAAAAAAAAAAAAAAAAAAGTCCATCAGCATTTGATGTATCAGACATGTTGATGCACTGCTGGGTTCGTGGTAGGGAACAGAGTTATCCAAGGACTCCTCCTGCTCCAACCCACCACCCAAAAAAGTAAGCCAAGGCCAAAGCAAGAAACATAGACGTACAAGCCTGAGCTGTTCCCTGTGGGTCAAAGCTTTTTTAAGTTTTGTGTTTTTTGTTTTTGAGTTGGAGTGTCACTCCATCACCCAGGCTGGAGCGCAGTGGCACACTCACAGCCACCCCAACATTGACCTGCTGGGCTCCGGCGATCCTTCCACCTCAGCCTTCCAAGTAGCTGGAACTACAGGCACGCACTACCATACGTGACTAATTTTTTATCTGTTGTAGAAACGAGGTCTTGCCAAGTTGCCCGGGCTGGTCTTGAACCCGCGGGCTCAGACAATCCATTCGCCTTGGCCTCCCAAAGTGCTGGGATTATAGGCTGAGCCACCAAGCCCGGCCTCTTTTCAAGTTTTTAACCAATTGGAAGGCTAGCCCTTGGGTCATTAGCTAGGATTTGAACCCCAGGCTCCTCCTGCATTAAGTGTGGATTCTGAAGGTGGGGCCAGATGGTTCTAGGTTAGTGAATGCCTCTGAGTCTTAGTAGAATCAAGTAGAAATCCTCTAAAAGAATCCTCCTACATTTAGGTTCACAGGACTCTTCCAACTTAAGATCAATAAAATATGAGCTATTAGTCAGAAAGTCACAAAAAATTACAATAAACAACAGATTTAGAGCTCTAGAGATTTCAGATACTGAAACTATTAGTTGCAGAACATAAAATATATGAAAAAGCAGCTAAGAATTTTTCATAACAGATGAAAGATAAGAATCCATAGATAAAAGAAACACAGTATTTCCTAAGCAGGATAACTAAAAAGAAACCCACATCTAGATTAATTGTGGCAAAACCATAGAACCTTAGAGAAAGGATATGACCTTAGAATCAGCCAGAAGAAACAAAGACTGAGTAGCTACAGAAGAAAAACAGACTGATGATGGAAACTGAAAGACATAATATCGTTGACATTAAATTGGTGAGAGAAATTAACTATTTACATAGACTCGTGTAGCCGGAGAAGCCGGAGAAGCTGCCTTTCAAGAATGAAGGCAAAATACTTTTTTACAGTTGAACAAAAACAGTTGACCACAAACAGACCTTCACTGAAGGAATTTATAGGAATACTTTAGCAGAAATAAAATAAATAAATGAAGCCAATTCTAAAGGGAGATTTAGAAGAATTGGTGAACAAAAAAAATTCAATTAAACTTTTTCTGTATATAATAAGAGCCTAAATTTAGAAGTTAACAAAGATGTATCAACAGGGAAAAACAGATTATTTGATGAATGTTATTGAGATAAAATGGGTGGCTCTCTGAGGAAAAAAAGGTAGATTCCTACTTTATTCCTTAGGTTAAAATAATGATTTAAATGAAAATGAATCTATAAAATACTAGGAGAACCCATGGAAGGTTATATTTAAATCTTAGAGAAGGTTAGCATTTTATAAGTATAGCATAGAGCCAAGAGCCATAAAAGAAATTATTGGTCTGTGATGACTACATTTTTAAAAATTTGAATAGCAAAAATAGCATAGAGTAAAAAAAAACAAATGTCAAACGAGGAAAAATGTTTTAACTCCTATTACAAATAGTTAATTCCTCAATAAATAAAGAAATCTTAAAACCATTAAGAAAACCATCAACAATCAAGTAAGAAACTGGGCAAGGTGCATGAGAAGAGTCCATTAAAAAATATAAATGTGTAAAGATGTGGCATCATTCATAATCATAATGCGAGAAAAACAATTTAAAAATATAGTACAGTATATTTGTTTACTTGATATACTGGCAGAAATTAAAATGTTTGAGATGAGCTGGTGTTGGGAGATTGAGGATATGAGCACTTTGACACACAGCATATGAGAATATAAAGTAGAATGACCTATGGAAGCAATCTGTGATACTTGTCTTAGTTTATAATATAAACTGACCCAACAGTTTCATTCCTGGAAATTAATAGATGAAAAGGGTTTAATTATTGTTAGTGTTTTGTTTTCTTTTTTTTTTTTTGAGTTGGAGTCTCACTCTGTCACCCAGACTGGAATGCAGTGGTATATTCATGGCCACCCCAGCATCGACCTGCTGGGCTCCAGCGATCCTTCCACCTCAGCTTTCCAAGACGCCAGAACTATAGGCGCACACTGCCATGCCTAGCTATTTTTTTTATTGTAGAGACGATGTCTCGCCAGGTTGCCCGGACTGGCCTCAAACCCACAGGCTCAGGCAGTCTACTTACCTCAGCCTCCCAAAGTGCTGGGATTACAGGCTGAGCCACCAGCCCAGCCTATTGTTAGTTTTAAAAACATTGTTATTGTTATTTATAAATAGTAGAAAAGTTAAACAACCCAGTACCTGTCATTAGGGGGACCGATCTTATAAATTACAGAATATCCATGTAGTTTAATCATTAAAAGGATTGAGACAACTGTGTTTATACAGAGAGTGGAAGCACCTTCATGATGTTGTTAGACTAAAATAGGACATGAAATATTGAGGATAATGTGCTCCCATTTTTGCTTAAAAAAAGAGAGAGAGTAGTGTATTCATGCATTTGCCTATTTATAAGTAAAATATCTGCAAGGACTACAATAACCTAGTCACATTGATTTACTGCAGAAAAGGGGACCTGACTTCTTAAAGGAAACTTAGTTCTCACCCTTTGAATTTTTTAGTACCTGTTCAATAATCAGAAGCTGGACATGGTGACTCACACATATAATCCCAGCACTTTGGTGGAAGGTCAAGGCAGGTGGGTCGCTTGATTCCAGAAGTTTGAGACCAGCCTGGGCAACATAGCAAGACCTTGTCTCTATTAAAAAAAATTAAAAGTAATAAAAACTGACCCCTTATCTAACCTAAAGGAAGACGTGTACATACTTCCCCTCCATGCTTTTTAAATAAACATTCACAAAAGCAAGGAGATTAGTATCATCCTAGTCTAACAGTTATCAACTCAGGTTTGATCTTTTTCATCTATAGAATTCCACCTACTACTCACCAATTTTTTTAATCCAATCCCAGATATAATGTTATTTAATGCACTTAGAGCCTGTGTGCTTTGTACTTCAACTTTGTACATTCCTTGTAAATGACCAATGACCAAGTAGAGTCTAATTTTCAAGTGTATGGAAGTATTTTGTACTGAGGGGAGGCAAATGTTTGTATTTTTTTACTCTTGCTTTATAAGTTAAGCTGAGTAGAATTAATACCTATGGACAACTTTCCATGTTTCGTATTTCAATTGAGTTATATTTACTTTTTTAAAAGTGGAAATGTAATATACCAGCAGTAGCAAGTTGGCAGTGGAGAATGTAGAATCTGGAGAGAAGTCAGTGACTGACCCCAGGTTTCTGGTCCAAAACATCTGGTTGGTTAAAATGTTCTCTCTGGCTCCTGTATTGAGGATCAATGGAAGGGCAGAAATAGACCAGTTTAGTGTATATTGCAGTAGGCCAGGTAAGATGTGATGACTTGAACCAGGCAGAGAGTTGGCAGTGGAAAAGTGTAGAATCTGGAGGGAAGTCAGTGAATGACCCCCAAGTTTCTGATCCAAACCACCCGGTTGGTTAAAAGATTCTCTCTGGCTCCTGTATTGAGGATCAGTGGAAGGACAGAAATAGACCGGTTTAGTGTATATTGCAGTAGCCAGATAAGATGTGATAACTTGAACCAGGGATTGGTGGGCATCCTGCAGACATATTTTGGTGGTAGAGCTTTAGGATTTGTTCAAGAGTTGTATGGAAGATGGGAAAAGAAGGGAAGAGTCCTGGATGACTCTAAGGTTTTGGGGACTTAGCAGCTGGAATGATGGAGTTATATTATTATTAATCTACTGGGGAGTCTGTAGTCAGGGCGAATTTAGGTGGGGAGAGAGAATTGAGAATTCATTTGTGGATAACTCTATTCAAGATGTCTAATAAACAACCAAGTGGAGGTGTTGATTAGGCACTTGTATGTATGTCTGGAGATCAGGGGTACAATTTGGGCTGGCAGCACAAACTTATTAATACGTTTGCAGCCATGCTTGCAGTATTAGCAGAGTAGCTACACTATGAGAGCTAATACCATTTGCTTATTTTGGAGATTAATAAATATACATTGAAAAGGATAGAGTGATTAAAAATTAAGTCATCAAGTTCGATCACAAAATCTGACTTAGAGTAGAAGATAGCAATCACATTGTCTTTGTGAAATTTCTCAATAACTGTATTTGTAGGCCTTAATAAACAGCAGTCCTTTAAAAACAATTCAAAAAAGCCATATAAAGTTCCATGCATTTAAGCTCTATTCTTCAAAATTAAAACAGATGCTAACATTTATAAGTTTAAAAATTGTTTTTTTTGTAACAGCATATTCAGTGATGAACAGACTGTCTTGTTCTGGCTGTCTTGGTTATGCCTTGTGATAACTGGACTGATTTCCTTTCCCTTTTAGGAGGATGCCCAGGAAGAATTTGGCTGGAAACTAGTTCATGGTGATATATTCCGTCCTCCAAGGAAAGGGATGCTGCTATCAGTTTTTCTAGGATCTGGGACACAGATTTTAATTATGACTTTTGTGACTCTGTGTAAGTGTTAAGTGAAAATTTAAAAATAGAATATATTTTTTCTTAACATAGTAATTATTTGAAAACCAGTCTTCCTAAGCTAGGCTAGATTGCTACTAAGAGTTCCTTTGACTCTCAAAACCTGGGTGCTTTGGCTCTAAGTGACTTAGGGAAAGTGGGCTGCGCCCAAAGGCTGACTCTGGGTCTCATCCTTCAGCTTCATAGAGATCAAGCCTTTGTCATGGTCGCACTGGGCTGGTGGCGAGTCCATCCTTAGAGACTGTCCACGTCCATGTAAGCGGCCTGGAAGCAGGTTACTCAGGTTGACTCTTCTACCCAACCTTCAGGGAAGAAGTCTGGGCAGGATTCCAGGATGTTCTAGGCTTTCTCTGAAAGAAGAGAAGAGGGGGTGGGGCAGGAAGCTCTCTGTAGATCTTTCTCGTTTGGGTGGTGGGGGGATGGTCAGGAAGCAGCATCTCTTTCTCTAGCAGTATGTAGGAAAGAACTTCCTATGCAGAAAGTGTCTCTTCTTCATGCCACCTGAACATCTTTAAAAATTTTGTTACTTTTTGTCTTAGGACAGTCTTTTTTTTCTTTTAAACAGACATTTCTTATCAGCCACAGGAGTGGTTCTGAGCCTACTTTCCAGGGATACATTATTTCCGTGATCTTCCAGTTTTTCTAATTGTAAAATTAAAAAATGTTTATGTATATAATCTTTTGAATTTTATGTTTATTTTCCATATTTTCCTTTATTGATGCCTGCTACCAATAAATAGTAACAAATGCATATTACAGGAAGAATTCAGAGACTGACCTTTCAGTAATTTTTTTGGTTTTTTGCTGTGTCCCAGATTTTTTTTTTTTTTTTTTAATTTTAAAGATGTGGGGTACAGTTCAGGGTTAGGTATACAAATGTTCACTATGCAGGTACCCTTCGATAATTTATTTTAGTGAACATTTGTTCTTATGTTTGGTTGCCTATTAAACACATAATACTACAGTCATTTTCTATTAGTAACATTGTTCCAAATTTTTGTTATAAAATTGACTATATAAACGTTTTGCAAAGAGCATTATGACTTCCAAATATCTGGTACCTTAATCAGTTTGGAAACCACTGATTCACACCTTTGGGCTCAATTTGAAGACTAACTAGAACATCTTTTATTTAATCTCCTAACAACTTAAGGAGATACAGCTTCGATAGGCAGAGCTTACAGATTGTAAGAAGAAGGTAGGTCAGGAGAAGACATTGTAAACATCATGAAGGCGGTTTGGACAGTGGATGGTCTGAAGACACTAGATGCCAGAGAACCAAAGAGGTCTTAAAGCAGATTGGATGCTGGAAGATAAATTTCTACTTTAAAATTGTATCAGGAGCTGCCTTCCACCATGTCTGGTCTTTTGGGGGTTAGCATGCAGTGAATTTATAAGGAAGGGAAGTTTCAGAGAGCCTAGGATAGGAAATGATAGGAATCATTTTCCTGGAGTCCTCAAATATAAACTTTCTGCTTAAGGACAGTCCATTTCTCAGGCAGGGGAAGAGAAAGGGGCTGCATCTTAACTGAAATCCTGGTAGATCTTCTAAAGCTACCCTGATCTGTTTCCTGCTAGTCATGACTCTGGTGCTAGTCAGAGGTGTGTGCTTGGTCATGTATATACTCGGTCATGTTCACTTTGGGAGAAACAATTGGGATTTCTTGCTGCAGTGATTAGAAAGCCACTTGAAGCTCTTCTTGGCAGCATCTTGTTATCCTTGAGACGCTGAGCATGTCATAACTTCTGAACTCCAGCTTAAAGCTGGGAATCTCTATGAGTATAAGATAGTATTTTTATTCTCATGAAGTAGGAAGAGTTATACAGGGAAGAGCAAACAAGACTAAGTAGGGGCTGGGGCAGAGTCACCCCAAGACACTGACCGGGTCCTTTAGTAGTTTGCTTTTGAAATCTGTCGGTACTGTGAAATCTTGTTCCCCTTGTTCTGTACTTTGATTAGATTCTGTCTTATCTCTTATGTTTGAATCTTATAAGGGGCTTTTTTTTTGTTTAACCAAAACAAAAGTGAGAATATTTCATAGTGGGAATATCTTTATTTATATTAATTTTAAAGACTGTACTTGAATCTCAGAAGAGCCAAACACACTCTCAAGCACCTATTCAGCCTCCTCTGATTATGGGAAGGATGAGGTCTTCTGGAGTCTGACAGAAAACTTCCAAAGTGTGTGATAACTTTGATGTAGTACGGCAGATGTGACTCAGTACAACTGTGTGGCAGGATAGGACATGGGTTTTCAGGAAGTTTTCTTGTTTAAAAAAATGAGAGGTTTCCTCTATCACTTCACAACACAGGAAACATTGATAACAGTTATAACCCTTAATGACTTACATTTCAGTTTTTGCTTGCCTGGGATTTTTGTCACCTGCCAACCGAGGAGCACTGATGACATGTGCTGTGGTCCTGTGGGTGCTGCTGGGCACCCCTGCAGGCTATGTCGCCGCCAGATTCTATAAGTGTAAGTAAAAGCCACTGTGACGGGCGTCAGCGTTGAGTCTGTCAGGTATCAGTGGTGATGTTCTGTAAACAGCACGTCTTACAGGAATCTGTCCCTAGCTAAAAGGAGCCTCCTTGGGGATTTCTTTTGTGATGTGATTGACTGTCCCTAGATTTATTTATTTTTAAATGTTTAGTGACATAAACAAACCGAGGTCCTGCTTATCCAGCATCCCTCCCCTCCTTTCCTTTTAAACTTTGGCTTATCAGGTTGGGCTGAACAACTTAGATTTGCTATGTTGGTAGAAGCATATGTAAACTAATAAAAGAAGAAAATGTATGAATGAGCATCACTGATTTCTTCATTAAAACAAGCAGCATATCTAGGTATACCTTTTCTTACATATGAAAGGTCATATTAAATTGTGTCAATTTAATATATGCAAAAACAAACCATATGAAGTAAACTTAAGATCTCACTGTTTAGAGAGCCCCAAAGTAAGTTACTTTTGTAATATTGTTAGTCACAATCTCTTTTGCTTTCTAGAAGTAAAATAAAGTTCATTGAAAAAAAGAGTGGGGCCACAGAGCAAGGCAAGGCTGCAATAGGACTAGATGACTTAGAAAGCAGCTCCGTATGTGTAATGTTTGGATCATTTGATAAGGGACTATCATCTTATATTTGCTAGTAATTTTTTCTAGGAATGGAATTTCTAGAAATTGTCAGGCACCCAGGGCTGTCTGATAGTATGGCATATACTGCACTTGGAGTATGGATATTTGGTTTGCTTTAAAGACAAGCTTATATTTATACCATTTTAATTTTCTTCTATAGCCTTTGGAGGTGAGAAGTGGAAAACAAATGTTTTATTGACATCATTTCTTTGTCCTGGGTAAGTGAACTTTTCAGTAATTACTTTTTTAATGTAGTTATATTCTAGTCCCCCAATTTTTAGTCCCTTAAGTCTTTAATCCTCTCTATCTCTAAATCATCTGCCTAATAAAATTAATTTTTGAAAAGGGATAAAAAGTACATATTTTATAAACACTTGTCCTATGATTACTATGATTACTATCTGTCTTATCTGGGAAAAGCACCTTTAAACACAAGAAATGTTCTGATTCCTTTTCTGAAAAGTCCTTCTACTTGTTAGTCTTTAGTAGACAGTCTGGCATGTTGGTGTGTAAGGCAGTATTTACAGTTTTCACCTAATCACAGGAACAGAGTCTCATCTGAAGATAGTTCAGGCAAGCATGCATTTTCCCATTTTCCTTTGATGTTGGACTTATTTTACCCTGCAGGGAAAATCTCTAGAACAGAACTTATCCAGGGCAATCCCATGCTGTATGTCTAAGATTTGAATCATTTGATAAGGGAATATCACATAATATTTTCTCGGGATGGAAGTTTTAGGAATTGTCAGCGCCCAGTGCTGTCTGTCAGTTTGGCACATACCAGACTTGGATGTTTGGTTTGCATTAAGTAAGGGAGCTTACACCAGAAATAAACAGCTACCACAAATCAAAGCAAAACAAAGCACCTTGATTTTCTGGAGGCCCACTTCTGATCTCAAGTATCTGATATGTGTCCAGTCCTAGAAATAGAAGCTGCTTCCTCCCCAACCTGCACATTTCCAGTGGGCAAGAACTGGCCCACAAACAGGCAGCTGCAATAAGGCCAAAGATGACAAAATTGGAAACCAAGACTGTTCCAGTTTCAGACCAGAAATGAAAGCATGTTAGCAGCAGCATTTCTATATGTGCTTGGGATAAATATTCTCTCTGATTATAACCTGCATTGAAGGTTCATAGCCTTTTCAGTAATTTGTGTTCTGTTCAAATGTTTATGCTTTTGTCAAGTTTATGCTTTTGTCTTTTTTCCCTGTCACCATAAGAAATGCCCTTTCTTACCTTGACTGTCACCTGTGATTTTCTTCAGAATCTTGCTTTTCAAGCACCCCCACCCCCAATTTCTCTCATCTTCCATTGCTCCTTCCCAAGTTCTGTTCATGTGGTTCTTCTCTTATTCCTACAAATATGCTTAGATCGCCCACATCCTAAAAAGAACTTCCCATAAGCATCTTCCCTTATTTCTGTCACATTTCTTGCCTTGAATAGTCTGCACTCCTTTATTCTCATTTTCTCAGCATACATTTACAATGTTAAACTCATGTAGTGCACATTTTCTCCCACCGTTGTACTGAAATTTTAAGTTTACCAATAAAGTTCCCATTTTCTTTTTTCCCCAGCATTTATCATTCATTTATTCCCATACATTCATAGTTAATTTATTTGTTTCATAACTTAATATCTTAGTCAGTTTGGGCTTCTATTAAAAAAATACCATAGATTGGATTGTTTAAACTACAGAAATTTGTTTTTAACGATTCTAGAGGCCAAAATCAAGATGCCAGTTGGTTTGATTTCTGGGACTCTTCCTGGTGTACAGTTGGCTGCCTTCTCACTATGTCCTCACATGATGGAGACAGACAATCCCATTAATGTGTCTTTTTATACTTGCCTTAATGGGGAGATGGATGCAAAGACAATCAAACGTAGTATGAAGCAAAATATAAATCAGTTTCAAATAGAGATACTATAGGAATGTATTCATTCCAACTTGATAAAATGACCTTGTTAAATGTCTTAAAATCAGGAATTACATTTATTCATTGCTATGCTCCATGAACTTAGAGCTATACTTGGCACATCACGGATGTTCAATAAACTAATATAGGAAAGAAATGGAAATAGAATATTTTTCATTTGTCAGACCTTGAATTAAAACTACAAAGAACTGTAATTATAAAGTCTGAATAAAACTCTTATTTGAAACTGACTCATCCTTGAGAGCGTATTTTATAAAGTTCGCATTTTCAAATCTAGAAACCATTTTCTCTGTCTGTGCCGCTCTGTCTTATCTAACATTGGAATACTTGAAACTCCTTCCTTTTTTGGCTTCATAGAAATTATCCTATGCTAGTTCTTCTTTTATGGCTCTGATCAACCCTTCTCTGGCTTATGTTCTTCAATCCATCCTTAAAGGTAGGTATTTACCAGCAGGGAAACAGAGACAGAGAGATAGCACACTAAGAGCTCAAGTATTCCAGGGGCTAGGAGACTTGGCGTTCACCTTGGAATAGAAGTCTAATTTAGTAACAGGAAATGTAGTCATATAATTATTGAAACAGATGTAATAAACTGGCATTGACAGTTGTTTCCAAATATAGAAAAATATTTCCTTGTATTTAAAAAACTTATCTCTAATTCAAAATCAGTCATTTATTGATAACAAAATACTAAAGACATTCTCATCAAATCACTTTTATGACATGTTTATTTAAGTTCTACTCACAGTAAGGTAAGAAACGGAAATAAGAGGAATACTTTCCTAAAACATTATCATTTTTAGACCACTTGGTTTGCATACAAAAACACCAACAAATTTTAACTGCAAAATATGTAGAATTAATAAAAAGTTCAGCAAAATGGCTAGGTGTCACCTAATGAGATCCTAAATATGACCAATAACCAATTAAATGTTTTAACAGTAGTAGTAGTTGTGTGAGATGAGGACTGTATTCACAGAAAACCTACACAGTGCCTGAAATAACCTCTCAAAGTATGCATGATCCATATGACAAGTCTACAAGATTATTAACTAGTAAGACACAGAAATTCGCTCTGTCATTTGATGAAAAGACAAATATGGTGAAGGTGTTGGGAAATGTCCAGGAGCTGCCAGGATGGAGAATGCAGGAGCCCGTGTATTCGTGGCAGCACGCTCAGTGTGGCATCCCAAGCCAGAGAAGCTCTTGCATGAAGGATACTGGGGCAGCTGATTATGAAGGGAGAAAATCTGATTCTAACCTCATACACATAAAATCAGTTCTAGATAAGTTAAAACATAAATGCAAGAGCATAACTATTAGACAAAAATATAGAAGAACGTCTTCATGCACCCAGGTTAGGAAAGACTTTCTTCTCTTTTTTTTTTTTTTTTTGAGTTGGAGTCTCACTCCGTCGCCCAGACTGGAGTGCAGTGGCCGCTTCCGGCCACTGCAGCCTCGACCTGCTGGGCTCCGGCGATCCTTCCGCCACAGCCTTCCGAGTAGCCGGAACTACAGGCGCGCGCTACCACGCCCAGCTGGTTTTTTGATTTATTGTAGAGATGAGGTCTCGCCTAGTTGCCCAGGCGGGTCTCGAACCTGCGGGCTCAGGCATTCCACTCACCTCAGCCTCCCAAGGCGCGGGATTACAGGCTGAGCCAGCGAGCCCGGCTGACTTTCTTCTCTTAAAGTACGTAAGGAACAAAGGAAAAAAGTTGATGCATTTAAAAACTCTGTGGGGTAAGTAAAAACTGATGAATGACTGTATGATTATAGCCATGTTTTTTAAAATGTACTCAGAGGAAAGACCGAAGGGAAGTGAACATGTACATTCAGGTGTTTGGGTTCAGAAAAAGCCACAGACTGGGAGAACAAGATGTGTCACAAGGAATTAGTAACTAGAGTATACAAATAACTCACATGTATGACTTGGCAAGACATGCAGTCCAAGTGAGAAGTGAGCAGTGGATATAACCAGCACGTCACAGAAGGTAAAGCCTAAAAAGCAAACCAACGTCACATGTTCACTGAAGTCTTCAGTAGGAAGTATGTATTATAATAACACATTTGACGATTCTAAATGTAATGAAAATATGTAATAAGCTAACCTTCTTTTTTTTATTTTATTTTATTTTATTATGTTACTGTGGGGTACAGTTAGGGGTTAGGCATACAAAAATGTTTCGTTCAGGTACCCTTGTTGATAAGAGGTGTCTCCCCATCCCCAGACAGATACCCATCACCATTAATTCCATCCCCCTCACCCCCCCCGTTTCCCACCACTGT
>CAUYQG010149875.1:0-12237 GCA_963574415.1 Tarsius wallacei | reverse complement strand
TAACTTTAAATCTGAAAACATTATCCTATGAACCTTGAAAGCTAGTCTTTATTCTTTTACACAAGATCTTGAGCTCCCTATGCAAAAATCCTCCCTAGTTTATGTTCTAAATGCTCATAGAAAGGAAGGAAGCAATTCTCTAACCCCTCCAATCTCCTTCTCTCTCTCTCTCTCTCTCTCTCTCTCTCTCTCTCTTTCTCTGTCTCTCTCTCTCTCTCTCTCTGTCTCTCTCTCACACACACATAAATATACACATCCACCTTACATACAAACTTTTGGGAAGACTTATGACTACATAATTTATTTATTTTTCTTTTTTTTTCCCTCTTTTAATTTTTATTTTATAATTGTGGGATACAATTCAGGGTTAGGTATACAAATATTCATTGTCAGGTACCCTTATTGATTTGGTGTGCCCCTCTTTCCCCAGGCAGATATTGACTACTGTCAATCACACCTCCCTACCCCCCCACTCCTACCCCGAAATTACCTGCTACTTTCAATCCTTTTCTTTTATTATTACAGTAGTTGTTCAAGGGTCACTTATGAGTGAGAACATGTGATACTCAGCTCTTTACTTCTGTGAGAGATCACTCAGTATTATAAGCTCTAATTTCATCCAGGTTGCTGCAAAGTTCATGATTTTGTTCTTCTTTATGGCTGCATAATATTTCGTTGTGTATATGTACCACAATTTTTTTATCCAGTCCTCTTTTGATGGGCAGCACGGTTGGTTCCATGTTCTTGCTATTGTCAACAATGCTGCAATAAACATATGTGTGCAGGTATCTTTTTATAGAGTGACCTGAGTTCTTCCAGGTATTTTCCCAGTAAGGGGGGGTAGGGAGGTGTGATTGACAGTAGTCAATATCTGCCTGGGGAAGGGGGGCCACACCTCATCAACAAGGGAACCTGCACAATGAATATTTGTGTACCTAACCCTGAAGTGCACCCCACAATTTTAAAATAAAAATTAAAAAACACAAAATAAAATGTTCTGTGCCCTATAACATTACCTACTCATGGTAGTACTCATCATACTTAGAGTTCACACTCACATTTAAGGGCAAGGAGTATAAGGGCGAGTCTTAATAGGTGAGTATTTTGTTCTCTTGGAGTTCTTCACAGATGTCTGCCTATCTTGCTTTTTTATTTGAAACAAAATCCAAGTCTTCACTCTTGCCCTACACGATCTGCCACTACCTACCTCTCCAGCCCCATCTTCCACCTCTCTCTCTTTATTCACTTTTTTCCAGCTATCCTGGTTTCTTTGCTATTTTTTAAACATGAGAAGCCTGATCCCAGCCAAGGCCTTTGTATTTTCCATTTTTCTCTACCTAACATGTAGTTATATATTTTCATAGATGCTATGAAATTTTCTCTCAAATGCCATCTCATCAAATAGACCATCCTATATCAAAGAACACCCAATGGTATTATCTCTCTTCATCCAGATGTGTCTTCAGGACATGTCAGCACTTACAGTATAAAATATTTACTTATTCAGTTTAATTTTCCCAGTGTTGGAGGTGAAGACTAATAGGTTTGGGGGTTATAGGTCTAGATTCATCATGAATAGTTTAATGTCTTCGGTTGTGGGGAAGTAAGTACTCAATCCTATTAGTTCCCTCAAGAGCTGGTTGTTTTGTTTTTTGTTTAAGCCTGTAACCTCTCCCCTTCTCTCTCTTGTTTCCTCTGTTGCCATGTGATCTCTGCATACACTAGCTCCCTTTTGCTTCTGCCAGGAGTGGAAGCAGCCTGGAGCTTTCTCCAGAAGCAGATGCTGGCAACCATCCTTCCATACAGCCTGCAAAACCACGAGACAAATCTATCTTATTTCTTTTTAAATTACCCAGCCTCAGGGATTCCTGTGCAGCAACACAAGCACACAAAACAGACTAAGACAGTAAGCATCATTAAATTTAGATTAACTGAGTGAAACTGTGCTGATTTTTTTAAAAATGTATTGATGAACAAATGAATCAGATCATTGAGTTCAGTGGTTGGTTCTGAAGCTGTAGTCTACTTGAGAATCCATAGGTGAGATTCAAAGGTCTCACCCCCAAATATCCTGAATGTGTTAATCCTGAGAAGAATGTCACAGTGTACATTTTAATTATTACCCTGTCAGTTGTATGCTGAAGTCTGCATGTCACATTTTGAAAGTGTCAATGTTGTCATTGAATAGTTCATTGGGGTCATGAAAACTGCCCACAACCACCTCCTGAAAGAGCTTTGGATACAGATCTGAAACCAAGATCATGTACCTTCTCCACCCAGTGACATTTATGTATTAATTTAATAACATATTATGTGCCAGACTTCACTCTAGACAACTGGTGAAATCCTGGGAGCAAGATGGAGAGGAAGCCCTAGCCCCTCACAGAGATTATGTTAGTGTAGGCAAGACAGATACTAAATAAGCAGTAAATAACTATACTGCAATTCCCACTCAGGCCAGCCTCAGCCAGCTTCCTCAGCTTCTATTTTGTGGTGGTTGCAGACTACCTGAAAATGTTCCTCAGGAATTTATCTTAGACATTGATTTCAGTTCACTCAGTGATTTTATATATCCTATTCTTTGAATAGCCGTCTCTCTGGAGAAGGCCTGGGTCGCCCATATCTTCCTTCTAGTAAATAATTAAAGGCACTCAGCATAGGATGGTTATTGGGCTGCCTTTCCTGGGCCTGGCCTCCTGCCCTCTTCAGAACACATGGGCTTCTTTTGACAAATGTCATTGGTCCCCATAGTGTGCTTATTCCTGGTAGCAAATTTAATGATCTGAAGATTGCAGATCAAGTCTCCTTGTAATGTTAAGTGTTTATAGAAAGTACCTCCTACATCCTGCAATTAAAGCACCATCTGTAAAATAATTAGTCACAAAGAAAGAATGTCAGGCGCTTTTAGGGGTTAGCAGGATGACATTAATTTCAGCAGTAATTATTCAGGCAGGCCAAGATCATTTTAGAAAGCCACTCAAAGAAATAATTTTCATTCTACCAAATTTTGCACGTTTCATTGTTTCAAAACAGCAAAAACGGCAAGATGAGCGATACCAAATAGGTATGCACAGAGAGAGAAATCTGATGGGCAATACTGTTTTTAAGAGGTGGTCTAGTGCAGTGGGGAAGTTATATGCTTAGGAATCACTTAGAACTACTTAAAATTCTTCCTTCTGCCACTTATCTGGTATGACCTTGACCAGGTGAGGTAACTTTGCCCTGCCTTATATTCACATTTGCAACAACAGTGGGAGTAACACTTATCTCACAGTGTTATTGCAAGGATTATGGGAGCTGATATGCAGATATGCAGAAATGCAGAAATGGATAAAACAGAAGAACATAAATTAACAGCAACAACAATGAGGATGCTAAAAATGCACATAATTGCAGAATGTAAGACCTGGAACGTATCTTAGAGATGCTAAGTAGAAATCCCTCATTTTAAAAATAAAAAAAATTGAATATGGCACTATCGCAAATTCATTGGGCCTTGTCCAGCAAATTTTGCTGGAAAAACTCTGAGTTGAATCCATGTCTCAAGATATGAAATGTAGTGTTTACTCACCCCATCTATTCCTTCTTCTTCATTCTCAGGTATTTTTAAAGTACAAAAAGACTTGTGATTTACTTCACAGATATTTTTGTTAAAAGCTATATATCACCTGGTACAGTGGCTCAACCCTTTAATCCCAGCAATTTGGGAGGTGGAGGTGAGAGGATTGCCTGGGCTCAGGGGTTCAAGACCAGCCTGAGCAACACAGTAAGACCTTGTCTCTATAATAAATCAAAAAAATTAGCCAGGCATGGTGGCACATGCCTGTGGTTCCAGCTACTTGGAAGACTGAGGCAGAAGGATCACCTGAGCCCAGCAGGTAGAGGCTGTGGTGGCAGTGAGTGTACCACTGCCCTCCAGCCTGAGCGGCAGAGTGAGACTCCGACTCAAAAACAAAAAAAAGCTATATATCATTATGAATCAATAGGATTACAAACTGGAAAAGGGGTCATTGAAACTCCCAGTGTTCAGCTATCTCCTAGTATTCAGTTAACAGATGACAATAATATTAATATATGTATACATGCAAAAGTGAATACATTATAAATCAAAATTAAAGTGATAAAATAGAAATCTTCTAAATATTTATAGTTCTGCAGATCAACGGAAGCCACATGCATGTAATTGAAACTGTTTTCAGGAGGAGTATGCTCAGAATTTTAGTGGATTTATTCTTATTTCAGACTTTTTTTTCCCTCATGATTGGAAAAGAGTACAGATTGGTCTCACTCTACTTGTTTGCTCATTCAAAGTAAAGTCTGCTTGGAAATGGTTAAATGCAGCAGAACCACCCACCACCCCCTTTCAGAATGAGCCAATTTGGGATAATCAGATTTTTATCACTTAAGGAGCCAATTTTTCTTTTCTTCTTTCTCATTTGCTCTCCTTTAATACACCTGCTACAGAGTAGTTAGCAGAGGGGGGGATTTGAGTAATAACACTACTTTACATGTAAATGGGGCTTTACATCCAAGGAACTCAAAGCTCTCTGTAAACATTATCTGGCTGTATACAGATGATGATTATCATTTTGAAGCTAAGTAAATGAGTACCATGTGAGTAAGTGACTTGTGCAAGGTCACACATTAAGATTGTGGTGTTACCAGGAGGAGGCTCTTGGTCATTTGAGAATTTCATCTTCCATTTGACCCAGCTAAGGGAACCTAACTGCATTGCATGTTAGCATTCTCATATATCCCTACAAGAGTACCATTTATTATATTCATTTAACCCACTCTTACACTCTGTTCATTCCATCAGACATTTTATATCATAACCCATCTTACAACTTTCTGTCAACGTTGACAATTCCTGTAATGCCACATATCACTATAATTCTTGAGGTTAAAGACAGTGTTTATGACTTTCCCTCATTGAGTTTTAATTTCCACATCCTAAAACCTTACTCAATGGAACATACTGTAGTACGTGAAAAGCCTAGTTTAAAATAGAGAAAAATATTCACAATCCTTATTTGCAAATCTAATCTGCAGGATAAATGAAATGCAAAGGTTGATGGTAGTGGAACATTGAGGTTGGTAGGGGGAAGATTTTAAAACCTGGAAATGAAAAAGGTATTTATACTCAATTTTACAAACGTGGTATTTTATAGTGTTTACCTTCCAGGGGGAAGAAGCTAGGCTACCTTTGCTGCAAAATATACACAGCACAATCACACATTTTAAGGAAAAGTATCTCAAGGATTTTTTTTTTATTTCTAAAAGGGGAATTTGTTGTTAATGTAAGTATAAAATATTAAGATATAGGAATATATATAAGGCAGCCAGCACACAGCAGAGACACCATTGGAGATCCTTTCCTTGATACCAGAAGTAAGTCAAATGTTGTCAGTGAGTCCAAAGAAGGGAGGCATCCCAGTGTCATCTTGCACAGTGTGTCCACAATTGGAAAATAAGAAACCTTGCTTTGGTTTCAGCCCTGTTGTCAATTCCTTCTGTGGTCTTGATGGAGCACACATGTCCTGAGCACAGTTCTAGCAATTGAAACAAAAAGAGTTAGAACAGATGACCACTCAAACTTTTCCAGATCTGAACTTTTATGCATGGTATAAGATTTGGCTATATTATGAATGACTATGGGCGTTGTAAACCATGATGTTAACTTTAGGCCACTATGTAGCTCCATCCAAATAACACAAATTTCCCTAGACAGCCGCTTTTACTTCTCTGTACCTGTGCTAATATAGAAGCCGCTAGTCACATATAAACATTGAACACCTGAAATATGTCTAGTTCAAGTGAGACGTACTGGACGTATGAAATTAATGCCATATTTTAAAGACAATTTTAAAGCTGAATCTAAAATATCATTATACTTTTTCATGTTGATTGCATATTGAAAAGGATAAGTTTCGAATATATTGGGTCAACTAATATATTACATGACATGAATTTTACCTGAATCCTTTTACCTATTTAATGTGGCTTTTAGAAAGCTTTAAATTAGATATTCTATTTGTATATCTTTTGAACAATGCCACAATAGATACCCATGGGAATAATGCATGCATAATCAAGCTTCAGAGTTTTAGCTAAAACACTATCTAACCTAAAAAACCCTTCATAATGTACTAAAAACATCATCTGACCCAATTATCTGATCCCATCCCAGTCACATATTGTTATTCCTATTTTATAGATGAGACTCTATCAGATTGACTGAATAACCCCAAGTCATAAGGCCCGCAACTTGGATATCTTACTATGGTAAACTTCCTCGAGGTCATTGTTCAGATTCAATTTACAGATACCAAATGTAACAGATCCTGCAATTTTCTTCTCATTTTGGTAAAGTGATATCTTAAAGTATTTTTTTTTGGATCAATTTTAAAAACTATTCCTTGATTCTAGCATTCTTAAATTTTATTCTGAAAGTGACTCTCTTCTGATCAACAGTGCTAGGGTCTGAGGCTTCACTATATATGATGCTAGTCTCTCTTCTTTAAGTTCAGAGGAATTGAGAAATAAGACAAAGGAATGGCAAAGGTGGATGGGGTGGGCAAAACATTCCCTTCCTCGCTTGCGAAACCTGAGTTGCTCAACTGATGAACATGAATTTAATCAGTGTGCAGGGATCATAAGGATGGCACCCACTGTTCCTTGGCAACTCCTTCTTGGAATCCCTGCTCTGTGGTTTACATTTTGTCCCCAGAAAACTCTGAAATATGCCAGAAAGGACATTGATTACATTAATCTCACTGCCACTTTATACATCACTGAAAAGTTATTTCTTATTTTATTTCCAAACCCCCCTTAAATCTAGCCACATTTTATAATATACCATATCAATAGTTTTGCATAAAATAAAATAAAGATTCTGTAATAAAATATGATACTCAGAGGATAAAATGCCAAAAATAGATAGATCTCAAATTTAAATATAAACTACCTCTACTTATAAAATTCTCAAGGAGAAAGTAAGTTCAAAGATTATTTTCCATTGTACTTTAAGTTCAAAAATGTTAAAGTCTGAAGATAAAATAAAGTACAAAATAAAATTGTCTTGAGTTTGAATTTAAAGTCTAAAATTAATTTTCTTTAATTTTATATTCTTCTCAGTTTCAGCTGGAAGGATTCTTAATACTTGGGTAGATGGGGGTCCCTTTAGAACCATACCTGAGCTCTTTCCTCCTGGAGTGGTGTTTCCAGTGATTGTATTAATTTTGGTATCTCTTTTTCCTCAATATGTAGTTGAAGTATGCTGAGTACCCGGACTTTGAAAAATAGAAGAAAGTTACTGGGTGTGATAGATTTCACAGTAGTGTAGAATACAATTAAGGTAGTGCCTGCACTTGCCATTATCTGCTGCATTCACACAACAATGTATTTTAGCCCAAAGTGATTTTAATGCAGCTTTTCATATACATGGCCACATGAAGAGGGGGGTCCACCTTGGACACCTCATATTTCCTACCTCACAGGAGCATCACTTTTCAGTAAGCCCTAAGAGTGAAAAGGTCCATGGGTATCATAGTATTGGATTCACATCCACTGAATTTAAAGTTCAATGCCCAACTCTTAAAACAGCTATCCATGTGGTGATTCATGCCTGTAATCTCAGCACTTTGGGAGGCTGAGGCAGACAGATCGCTTGGGCCCAGGTGTTTGAGACCAGCCTAGGCAACATAGCGAGAACTCATCTCTACAAAAAATAAAAAATTATTTAGGCATGGTGGTGCACACCTGTCATCCCAGGAACTCTGGAGGCTGAGATGCAAGGATCACCTGCGCCCAAGAGGTCGTGGCTATGGTGGGCTGTGATCAGTCCACTGCATACCAGCCTGAGCCAGAGAATGAGACTTCTACTCAAAAACAAACAAGCAAGCAAACAAACCAGTTAGGCAGGGAAAATCATGATCTTGGAGCCTATTTTTAGCATAGACAAAGACCATAGTAGAGAGTTAATAATATCTGAATAAAGGATGGTAAATGGGGGAGAAAGAAAAAAAAAAGTTTTCTTGTTTCTGTTTTCCCTGAGGTATTGCCAGTCTATATGAGTTGCTCAAAACTCATAGCAAACATACTTCAATTTAGCTGAAATACTTCAACTGGTGGCTAATTTTAGCTCTATCTATTAATTATTTCTCAGGTCAGGGGATGGGTTAGGTAGGGGTTCACATATACATACCATTTTGAATTCCATTGTCTCTTTTGAGTCCTGTGTTTTGGCATCTCAACACTAAAATGATCACAAGCCCTTTGTAATGATATAATATGCCACTTTAATGAACTTAGGAATTGTCACTCATTGCCTACCTAGAGCTGGCCAGAACACTTTGAGCTACAACTTCATTAGTACATGGTTATACACTTAAAATTCGCTGGCTGACTTGAAGTTTAAAACAGCCAGGCCTGTATTTAGAAAGATTCTTAACCTGTGCTTAGATCATATGTTTCTATGTTTCTATTCTAAGTTGCTTAGGAAAAGCTTTTCCTGAATAGGACCTTGACCCTAAGTTCCCTCCCAAGCTTGCAGATACTATTATTGTTGCCACTGCCTGCTAAATGTAGCTCAAAGGCAAGGTGCAGTGGAATGAACTCTGATGTCATCTCATCTGAGTCATCTCCATTTTTCTGAGTGCAGAATGGCCAACATTTATTAGTTAGGGTGGCTGTGTCTAAGGCCTCCCAAAATTCTGGAATTACAGATGTGAGCCACCAACCTCTGCCCATATGCTGGGAGACTGCAACATTTCCTTTGGATCTGAGGTTAGGATCAGCTCCAGCTGCGCCTGTCTGAATCAATGTTACTGCTAAGAATGAAAAAGGGACTGTTTTCTCAAAGGAAAGCATGTGTACACAAAGTAGTGTCTACGCATTAAAGAACTAGAACTACAGTCAATCCTAGTGCTGCCATGGACTCTCTATTTGAATTCACACTAGGTATTAATTCTCTTTTAAGCTTTTCATGAGATTTTCCTAAGGATTAATTGAGACACTTTAAATAAATCTCCTAAGATACATACCACACTCAATAAATGTTAATTCCTTTAAGATACTTCCTGTACATATTTCTTAGTGCTATACATATTTGAAATAAAGTCATCTTGAAAAAAGTTAATATGAAATAGGAGAAAAGGGGATGGTGATGGATGACTGCAGAAAAACCTATGGAAACATGATATAAGCTAACAGTGATGTAAATGTCAGAGGCCATATATATGAAAAGTTGCATTGAAATCACATTGGGCTAAAATGCATTGTTGTGTGAATGCAGCTGATAATGACAAGTGTTGGCACTACCTTAATTGTATCCTACGCTACAACGTACATTGTCCCTTGCAGTATGCTGGGTACCTCTATTTGAAAAATAGAGCAAAGTTACTGGGTGTGATAGCTACTTGGAAGGCTGAGGCGGAAGGATCACCAGAGCCCAGGAGGTCAAGGCTGCGGTGGCCCGGTGCGTGCCACTGCACTCCAGTCTGGACGACAGAGTGAGACTCCAACTCAAAAAAAAAATATGAATGGCATTGGGCATACTGCATTCAAATAGTGCATTGTCTTCTCAGTGTTGCCTTATAACTCTTACGACAATTACTCCACAGATAGCTCTTTAAACTGAAGAAAAATTCTCTTAGGCTAAATGTTACAATAAAAGAGCTTATGCTCACATTAGATAAACAGGCACCCTTGTTTTGTAAAGGGAGTTTAATGTTTTGGAAAGATGCCCACTGGTGCGAGGTGATGGTTACTAAAAATATTTTTTGAAGATGTGGGTCCACCCAGGAAGCCACATATTGAGGGAAAAGCAGTTCTGAGTTAAATCCAAGTTATGACTTATTTGGCTACCATCAGCTACTGCTCTTCATACCCATTAACCTTGTTTTTAGCCCTCAGTCCCCCGCTTCATTTCAACTCTATAGTGCAATTTTGTCTGTCTGTGATAAAAATTGCGCAGGCATGCTTTTCTGATTCCTCATTGATCAATTTGATTGTTAAATTTGCAGAAATTTTGGAGCCTCTTGTTAAACACAGCTTCTACTAAAGGCTACATTATTCCCGGTGACAATTAAATAAACAATATCAAAATCACAACAAATCTACAAAACTCCTTACTTCCTAATTCACTTAATTTGTTGGAAGTGTATATATTCTACAAGGCACCATTCCAAGGTGTAGAGATGCAAAAGAAAAAATATACAGTCTCTGTCCTGAAGACACACGCAGCTTAGAGTTAAGTCATATTTCTGAAAGTATGGTTGGGTCTATACCAGAATTGCTATATATTAGTAAATAATATGGCAGAAATGTATGTCATAGATTTGGAAATTACATAGACTTCATAAATTTGGAAATTACTGGATTATACAAAATAACATAGATTTTGTCACCATAGGACTTGGCTGCAACTTTAATATACTAATTGTTTTGAATAGCACAAAAAGAAGAGAGATTACCAGTATTTTCAGACTTTGCCAAGAAACCAGTTTTGGAAGGGTGCATCTTGTAGAATCAAGATTCTATGATATATGAGTTTGGGAAATGCACGAATGGTCGAATTTTCATACTTTTTTTAAGGAGCTACATATTGTCATTTACTCTTCAGTTTCCTTCTCTGTGATGGCTTGTCAAAGACTAGATCACTTCTGGCTACCTTTCTTCTTTTTTCTGTTGCTCAAGTCAGCTTCCAGTTAAAAGAGAAAATTGAACAGTTTCCAGAGTGCTGGCATATATGACCCAACCCACCAGCAGAGTAAATGACCTCAGGATGTAGATAAAGGTTTTAGAATACACTATTTTAATGCTAATATTAATTGATAAACTATGACCATATATATGTTGGGGATACAATGTGATGTTTTGATGCATGTATTCATTGTGATCAAATCAGGTTAATTAGCATATCTAATGCTTCTCCTCAAATATCTATCATTTCTTTGTGATAAGAATATTTTAACTACTCTTTTGGCTATTTTGAAATGCATAATACATTATTAATCACTGTAGTCACCGTGATGAGTGATATAGGTCACCAGAACATATTCCTCTTATCTAACTGAAGCTTTGTGTCCCCGGATGAATGTCTCTCCGTTCCCCATTAACACTCTCCCCCAGTATCTGATATTTTTATGAGTTTCACTTTTTCATACTCCAAATATAAGTTATATCATGTAGTCTTTATCTCTTGTTGATTGACTTATTGCATTTAATATAACATAATATCTTCTAGGTGCATCTGTGTTGCCATCAATGACATAATTTTCTTTTCTTTTTTTTTTTAAGACTGAGTAGTATGGCACTATGTGCATATATTATATATTAAAAATATCTATTCATCCATCTTACCAAAACCTCTTGGATGCCATCCAAACAGTACTAGAACAGTACTAGAGGAGAATTTGTATCTCTACGATTTCACATCAAGAAGACGGAAAGATTACAAGTGGAGAGCCTAAAAAATCACTTAAGGGAGCCAAAAAGATAAAACCACCAAAACCTCAACTTTAGCAGAAGAATCCAAATCACAAAAATAAGAGCCTCAATACAGTACATAGAAGACAAAAATATCATAGAAAACATCAACAAAACAAAAAGCTGGTTCTTTGAAAGAATTAACAAGATTGATGGACCCCCTAGCCAGAATGACCAAGAAAAAGAGATAAAAACTCAAATAAACACAATGAAAAATACAAAAGATCAAATGACAACTGACCCCAAAGAAATACAAAAGATTATTAGAGATTATTGTGTATACCTATATGGAAAATAAGTGTGATAACTTAAATGAAATGGAGGACTTTCTGACATCACACAACCACCCCAGGTTGAAACAAGAAGACATTGAGACATGAAATAGACCAATAACAACCCAGGAAATTGACTCTGTCATACAAAAACTACCTACAAAAAAAAAATGTCCTGGACCAGATGAGTTTCCAGCAGAATTCTACAAAACATACATGGAGGTGCTGATACCAATCCTACTGAATGTATTCCAGGCAATTGAGAAAGATGAAATATTCCCAAATCATTTCACAAAGCTAACATCACACTGATACCCAAACTGGGTAAACCCAGCAAAAAAAGAGAATCACAGACCAATATCCTTATGAACATAGGTGCAAAAACCCTCAACAAGTTCTAGTAAATCAGGTCCAAAAACACATCTCAAAAATCATCCACCATGACCAAGTAGGCTTCATCCCCAGGATGCAGGGT
>CAUYQG010149870.1:0-12706 GCA_963574415.1 Tarsius wallacei | reverse complement strand
GAGACCCGCCTGGGCAGGCGAGACCTCATCTCTACAATAAATCAAAAAATCAGCCGGGCATGGTAGCGCGTGCCTGTAATTCCGGCTACTCGGAAGGCTGAGGCGGAAGGATCGCCGGAGCCCAGCAGGTCGAGGCTGCGGTGGCCGGAAGTGGCCACTGCACTCCAGTCTGGGCAATGGAGTGAGACGCCAACTCAAAAAAAAAAAAAATTGGTCTTGTTCGAGACCAGCCTGGGCAACTTGGCGAGACCTCGTCTCTACAGTAAATCAAACATTAGCTGGGTGTGATAGTGCGTGCCTGTAGTTTCGGCAAATTGGAAGGCTGAGGTGGAAGGATCGCTGGCGTCCAGCAGGTTGACGCTGGGGTGGCCGTGAGCATGCCACTGCAATCCAGCCTGGGCAACAGAATGAGACTCCGACTCAGAAAAACAAAAAAAACAAAACTGGTCTTCACAGCCTCATCACCCACCTGTGTGCCAAGCATACTTGCTACTTGCTTTATAACAATGCTCACACGGAATCCCATCAACATCTCTGTAAAGTAGGTATTTTCATTTTTTGTTGCTCGGCAAAAATTAAGGCACTGAGAGATTAAATGATTTGCCTTAAGGTCACCCTGCTACAAGTGAAGAAGGAGTCAAACCCAGGTGTTAAAGACTTCAAAATGTTCTCCTTTTTCCACTTTTATATATCAATGATATATAGATTACTGAACACGCATTCACATGTTCTGCTTGAAGGGAGAGGCCTGCAGCTCCTCTGTGGTAATTGAGACTGCTGCCCCTGAAGTCACATTGCTTGGGGTTGACTCTTGCCACTCTCACTTTCTAGCTTCCTGACCCTGCATACATTTCTGAGTCCCCATAGGCCTCTGGTTACTCACTGGTAAAATCAGGGCATGTGGGATGCAGTGAAGAAAAGTGAGATTACAGATGCAAAGCCCTTAGGATGGTGTGCCTGGTCAGGGACTCAACACAGGTGAGGTCACCCCCTGGGTACTGGTTCCTGCTCCTTTCCAGTAAAGGTGTGGCTATACTGAGTGTTTAAAAGAAATAATTTATGTGGCTAGACATAGTGATTTCAGTGGGAGAGACTTAGTAGGAGCAGTTGCTCTCATTAGCTTTGGGGATGACAATAAAACTGGAAAGGATATGAAAAGTGGAAAATGATCTTTGCATCTGAGTGCACTGGTTCATGACCTGTGGGAAGATAAAAGAAAGCTCTATTTTTTTTATAGTTCTTAGACCTCCAAGGAAAAGAAAGTGAAAATCTACAGAAAGTGAGTCAGCTTCGCTTTCCTTTTGAGACAAGGGGAAAGACTTCAGTGGAAAATGTAGAACTACATGGCTGATTTCCTGTGGAATAATTAAGTTTTCTAAGAAACGAGAATGAAAATGATTCAGGCTTAAACAGTTCAACATGATACAAACATATATGAAGTACCTCTTCTTGCTAAGCACCATGCAGGACATTGTGGGAAATACCTAAAAAGTAGCAGGGGAGGGTTGTAAACTATCAAAGTGGCTTGGAAGAGGTACTGAAAGTAATTTTAACTGAAAACCATATTAATATGAAATGATAATAACAATACATGACATGCCAGTGTTGGGCATACCTTTCACGCCTTGCCTCACCGAGTCCTCAGCCCACTGAGAGTGTGTGATTATCCTGCAAGCACCAGGTGGGAACTGAAGCTCAGAGAAGTTAAGTAATTTGTCCAAGTTCGTGTGACGCACAAGGGGCAGATTTATTATTTGAACACAATGCACTTCTATTGCAACACGATGTCTGTACAAGTGTATAGCTATTACACTTTACTGTTCTTTACATTTACTGTTCTCCTTGTGACTTATTTGTATCATTTTTCCTATGCTGAAAAACATCACATCAAGATTAAAACCAAATGTACTCCTACTATACGCAATAGATGTATCCCTAAAAAGTTGTCCATAAATCAACATTTTCTTAATAGGGTGCTATTTTTTTGGTCCCTACACACCATAGATTTTTCAGATAAACTCTCAATTTCTCATTTGTATAAAACGAATTGTCACTACCTTGCTGTAAGTTCTTATTCTTTCTGTGGCAGCATTTTTTTTCAATGTTCACTACTACCCTCACTCATGCATTTTGAAGTTCTATTAGAATTTTTCAAAACAAGGGCATATCCGTGCATTTTTAATTTAGAGTTAATAATCACAGCATCATTGGCAGTCTCCCAGTTTTCCCTCTTACTATCATCTCACAAACACTGATGGAGGAGCCTATCTTTTCCAACTCTTTTTTATTACAGTACAAATACAGCATTTATATTTACATAATTTGCTTTTCAGAGCAGAAAAAAACAAAATGAATCTGTCATTGTTATTTTCTAATACATTCCAGGATATTGTTTGGCTAAATCATATTCACTAAAGCCCACAAAATAACACAAACCACCTACTTTCTCCCTCCGAAGGTGCACTATGTGAAAGAAACCATTACATAAATAGTGCCTCTGCAAATTAATTAGTACTGGTCATATTCATTTTCTAAACTAAAAACGAAACCAAATCATATAATTTACATTTTCCCCCAATTCTAGTTAAAATTAAAAAGGGAAAGATACACTCAGCTGCAGAATGCTGCTTGCAATGATTCTTTTCTTCTAATTACTCAAATCAATGGATATTTTTTAAAACCCTCATATTGGGTTTGGATGTTGATTTTACACAACAGGGTGGCTAATTAAAACTACCGCATATTCTGCTATGCAGTTTATGATTGTGAAAAGGTCACATCCTTGAAAATAAAGTTCAGTACGCCTTCTGCATTTAGCTAAATAATCACAGAGGGTGTTTTAAATTCTGCCCCTCTCTTCCAAGTGGGTTCTTTTCTTTCCCTTGTTTACTCATGATGGCCCATCAGTACCACCTCTCACCCTCAGGGTACTCATACTTAAAGGATCCCTCCAAATGCCTCAGTAAAGTCACCATTTTGCAGAGGGTATTAGAAGACAAGGTTTCTGGTTCTGGTAAAACAACAATAACAACATCCTGGAAAAAATGACATTCCTGGACTAGAATACTTAGCTAAGCATCCATTGGATATCTGCAGCATTCATTTCCCAGGTAAATGTGAAAAACATACCTTTTTTAAAGCCACTGTCTCTTGGTTAAAAAGTGTCACCTCTGTCACTCCTTTGAGGGGTTTCTAAATTCAGACAGGTATCCGTTGCCCCCATCCCCACAGACCCATCCCCCCTTAATAAAAACCAAGCTTCATCCCATTTTTTCAGAATGAAATTATAAGCTTAAGACAAGCCTAAAACTTTTCAATGCTATCCATGTCTGACTAACCCATTTGTGTGATATATTCTAGTTTTTCTCCAGTTCTGAAAACATTCACTCCGTTGTACTCTTCCAAACCTTTACTCTGTGTAGTTTCACACTGCTCATTAGTTTCAGGACTCCTATTCTGTATGCTAAGACTTTGGTGAATATTTTGCTTCTAATCCATCTGACGGCTGATAGGATAACAACCGTTGGCTATAAAGTATCACATAAATGATGTCAGCTGCAGATGAAGAAGAACTCAGTACCTCTGCAGATGCATCGTGATGTTACTGATTCTCTCGTGTCTTTTCCTCCCATTAGCCCTTTCTACAATAAACATTCTTATAATCTCAGAAAGGGATGTAAAAACAGAACATAATAAAAAAGTATATTTAGAACAAAAGACAAATACTGGTGTGCTAAATTGGAAGACAGGAAAAGGCTTGGGATGTAGCATTTAAAGAAAATTGTAGTTGATGCTCTTTCTATTATTTCTAATGGGAAGTATTTTCCTTGGTTAAAATATTTTGGAAATCATCACAATGCCAGTGTCATATCTCCAGGAGGTCAACTTGTATTTATATCATTTAACATTTCCAATTTGCAGTGACTTTAGCAAGAGGTAAGAGTAAATCTTCTCCAACTTTCTAAGAAGGTGGTGGACAATAAATTGCAGGGAGAAGTGGGATGAATTTACGGTAAACTGAAGAGAGCAGCATATTAAAAACCCATGATTGTGGGTTCTT
Source organism: Tarsius wallacei (assembly GCA_963574415.1). Taxonomy (NCBI): domain Eukaryota; kingdom Metazoa; phylum Chordata; class Mammalia; order Primates; family Tarsiidae; genus Tarsius; species Tarsius wallacei. The sequence continues at coordinate 8,646 of CAUYQG010149870.1, read as the reverse complement.
ATCCTAGCTATTCTCTCAATCTGCTGAAGGACTATAGGAGAATCATAAGAATCTACCCAGTTTCCACATCTAACATGCCATATGAGTATCAGAATAGCCATAGTGAATAATGATATCAACATCAAGAGTTGTTTAATAGGGACCCATAATAATGATGGTAGAGCATGATTATAAATATAAGGGCTAGAATAATATTTATTAACATTTATATTAATTAAATATTGAATATTTAATAATAGTTGCAGTTACAAATTGAAAATATCAAAGCAGAGAGGTTAAACGATTAGCCAAAGGCTGTACAACAAATTGGTTTCTGAGCTAAGAGCAAATTCATAACTTATTACATTAATTTTCCTCACTCTATGTAAAAGTTAACTACAATAAAAGTAAGATTATTAATATTCTCTCAACCAGGAATTTTAATTAACTTGCTTGTCCACTCACCAGTAAAACAGCAAATGTTTATACTAACGAGACTTTGGAGTATTATGATACTGGAGTCCCCACTGAATTAAGTTATAGAAGGAAAAAAAATTAATTTGGTTTCCCACAAGATTGCCAGTTTTCAAATGATACTACAATAAAACCTTAATAGTAAAATAATTCTCCACATATTTTAAACTTCTGCAACTTAATACTTTTTTTTCTCTGAATGTTAAGGTGAATTTGTAAGGAAATCTATAAAGGTTTAAATCACCTCCTACCCCACAGTTCTTTAGGACTAAGCAAATAGGAGAAGTGAATTACGGTCATTTCTTTCAGCAAATAAGAGAATAGCCACACAAAATTAAAATGAAAGCAGAAGCAGAATGAAGTGAAGGCAGTATGGAATTCTTATTGGTCATATGGGAGACACAGTCACCTGCAATCTCAGAGGACTCCAATCCTGTCCTCTAGAGAGAATGCTCAGACATTCCATCCTAAAGTCATTGATCTATTTTAGTTAAGGGAAAATTAGAATAAAATAATGTTCAGTAGGTAGTATAATAATGCTTTGTAGATGACATGTTTACCTGAAAACCTGAAAGAATTAAATGAAAAAAATACAAATGCAAAGATAATACAGTGGTAGGATCAAAATTAATACATAGAAATTGACAGCCCTTTCCATACAAACAATCCTTGCTGGAAAATATAAGGAAGAAATGTTCCCATTTATTGTAGGAACAAAAATGATAAAATGCTTAGGAATATACTTCATAAGAAGAGTGCCATTTCTACAAGAAGAAAATTTAAAATGCTATTAAAGGACAGGAAATATTTGAGAATGGGAATGGCTTACTATGGTCAAGTTCATAAAGGGTAAAATCAAAGTTAAACCATAAATTTAATGCAATGTCAAAATTAACCAACAGAACTTTTTTTTTTTGCAGAATTTATTAAGAAGGCAGAAAAGCTCCCACAGTGGGAGGGAAACTGAGGGAGCTGACCCCAACAGAAATTTTTAAAAAATTGTACCAGAAAAGCTGATAATAAAGTTCATCTTGAAAGGCAAGAGTAGCTGGGGAAATTCTGCAAAGCAAGAGTATTAATAGGACTAGTTGGTATTCAGATTTCAAAACCTAGCGCAAAGCTATAGTAAAAATACAGTGTGGTACTGAATCATGAACAAACAGGCAGATCAATGCAAATAATCTAAAATACAAAAGGGAATTTAATATGTGATAAAAGTGATACTTCAAATCAGTGAAGAACTATTCAATTGGCAGTTTAGGGACAAGTGGGTAGACAACAGGAAAGAAAAGAAAAATCTCGACCTCTCACACCTTACACACATACAAATTCCAAATGGAGCAATACTTCCAACTTAAAAAATTAAGCAATAAAAGCCTCAGAAGAAACCATGGCAGATTTCTTTTTATGGGAAGAAAAGCCCTTTTAAATGTGCTATAAAACCAGAAGCCACAGATGAAAAGATTGATTCATTTCGATCTAAAAAATATAAAAAGCCATAAATAGTGCTATAAGAAGATCCAACGACAAAAGACGAGTTGGAAAAAGTTTACACTTTGCAATACAGTAAAATGGTTGATTTCCACCCCCCACCCCCCACCCCACAGAACCACAACCAAGTAGGTACTGGATTTAACTGAACGTTCACAGAAAAAGGAATGCAAATGGCTCTTGAAGTATGAAAAGATGCTCACCTCACCCTCATTTTTAATACCATCTTAACCAATCTGATTGCTGTAGATAAAAAAGCTCGCCAATACAATGTGTGGGAAAAGGGGCCCCCTCATACATTGCTGGTGGGATTATATTAGTACAAGTTTTACGGAGAAATATTTGGCCTTATCTAAAGTGCACACACCCACTGACCAGCAATTCCACATATAGAATCTATTCTATAGACTCTCACAAGTGTAAAGGGATAAGTGTAGAAGACACTCAAGCATTTTTCACATAGCAAACACTGAAAACCACCCAGACAGTCATTAGCAGGGGACTGGTCAAATTCAATGTAGCGTCTCCATGTGGCAACCAGGTGCGAGGCGGCTCCACATGTCCTGATGGGAGCTGTTTGTCAAACTTTGTTGCTAAAGGACATGCGGGAAGTATTTAAAAATGTATGTGGTGTGGCCATCATTTGTGTAAATATACACACATACACAGCCACTTAAAGAGACAGAGCATATCTTTGGAGAGATACACAAGAAAGGACAGAGTGATTATTCCGGGGAAGGAAACTGAGGGCTGAGGGTCAGGGTCAGGGAGGAAATGCATTTTTCACTCTTCATATCTTCTGAACTTTGCACTGTGTACATGTATTACCTACACAAAAATAAATAATACATTTGTAGCCTTCTAAAAATTATGAGTGATACAGCAGATAGCTAGCAAAAAACTAGTCTGGGAGAATTGGATTGTGAAATGAAAGAAAGCAAGAACATGTGCATGAGTACATTTCTGACTTTATCACTAGATGTCAATTTTCAATGTTTTACTAAACAAATGAAGTGTTAGGTTTATTTTAATAAAGTCAAGGCTCTTAGTGGGAAGAAGGTATCACAAATTACTTTTAGTTTAGGGGTTCCCTTCTCAGATCGGCATATAATTCTTTTAACATCAGTCAGTAGCATGGGATGTACACTGCAGAGAAGACAGAGAAAGGGAAGAAAAGAAAAATGATCTTTTTCAGTTCAAAGTTTCAAGGGTGACAAAACTTAGTCAACATTTTTATCTGAGCAGGCCCAGATGCATTTGCTTTTGCCCCTCACTTCCAATTTTGTCAAATAAAAACTTTTTTTCAAGTTTTTCATTGTATTTACTGCTATTTCAATTTATCCCTATTTCATTAATTTTCTTTTCTTTCTTTTTTTCTTTTTTTAAAGCAGGATTTATTGAGAAAACAGAAAAGTTCCCACATTGGGAGGGGACCCGAGGGGACTGCCCTTCATTAATTTTCTAATACTTTTCTGGCTTGAAGTTTCATTGTATTTAATAACTTCTTACAATAATGAAGTAAAATATTTTAAAACAGGCATATGAACATGGAACATATGAAAACTGCACACACTATAGGTCATAAATAGCCAGACAAATAAATTAAACCCAGTGTTTTTTCCCTTTTAAATATGATAAGCTTATTGTTATGAAATACTCAAAGTACTAGCAAACTAATTCTGCTATCTTATCTTTCCCTTTACCTAGCTGGTTTCATGTTTCAATTTTACAGTTGTTCTTTGGCTAGGATGCCCAATAAAATACTTAACAAAACCAACTGTTACATATTAGAAGGCTAGGATTTATGATCACTGAGAAGAGCCACATAAAATCCAAGTTCTAAACCCAGGCCTTGTCTCTCCGTCCTCCTCCATGGGAGCAGAATAATCATTGAGCATTATTTTAATTGCTATTTCAAAGGGGATTTTGCAAGCTGACATATCTGCTGTTAACAAGCACACTGGAATGGTGAACAACGTTTTTGTGTTCTTGTGCATTTGGGTTACAGGCTTTCTAGTTGCAGAGAAAATGCATGCCTTCTTTCACCGCATTTCAGATAGGTAGAAAATATGCCTGAGTGATACCTTCTTTGTGCCCATCTAATTTCTGAGCATTTATAAGTTGCTAGGTGGGATTTATTGTTGTTGTTGTTTTTTAAGCTTTTATTTAGGTCATGCATCGGTGGGTCAGTGGTTTAGGTTTGGCTAAGCTGGGAAGTTCTGATTACAGTGGGGCCCACTTACATTTCTTAGGCACAGATGCTGTTGGCTGAGCAGAATGGACACGGACTTAGTTCGCCCGACCAGCGCAGCTGACTCAGCCTCACAGGTGTCAACTCCAGCAGCCCAGCTCCACTATGGTTTCATGGGGGGAGGCAGATGAGCAAGAGAGGAAGGGCAAGTGGAAACTGCTATGTTACACCTCCGTATCCCCCATATCAGCCTTGGTTAAAGTCAAATGAAATGTTGGGAAGGAAAACTCACATTAAAACAGATTTTTATAGATATAGGGGTACAAGTGCAGTTTGTTACTTGGATACACTACATAATGGTGACACTGGTGCTTTTAGAGCAACTATCACCTGAGTAGTGTAGACTAGTACACTGTACCCATTAGGCAATTTCTCATCATTCACCCTCTCCCACCCTCCCACCTTTCTGAGTCTCCAATTAGACTAGCATTTTTAAGGGAAGAACTGAAAAGTCACCTGGCATTGATACAGAGGTGGCGTAGATAATTGAGGCAATTTACATACTTTGTCATAGGGGTAGGGATCAGAGCTACCTTGGGAAGGTTTTCTAATTCCCCACACATGGCCCCCTGCCACCCGGACACACACTGATCCTTCCACTCCTCACCTTGCTGGGTAAGAAACACTTCCTCACAGACCATACACAAACAAAGCTTCTTCCCAGACCCACTCAGTTTCCATGTTAGGTCACTGACTTCCACTAATGCAGGAATGCTTGACTGTATTTAAAGAGAAAAATGCTTAGCAAACACTGTGTTAGTTGTGGGGATCCAGAATTGAGTAAGAGACAGTTGCTGGCCTCAAGGACTCCTGACTGGCGGGAGGAATAGGGTGACATAATTCCAATGCCACACAGGAAGGAACACAACAGAGGAAACGGGAAAGTGCTACAGTGGCTGGAAGACAGGGATGTAAGATCCTTTATTCATTCATCTATGTGTTCTTATACTCCAAAAAGCATTCCAAAATTCCCATTTCTTCAGTGGATAGTGTACAAGAAAAGGACAGAAATGGAGGGAAAACATTAAAAGAGACTTAAGAGACACATAGCATAGCAACTTAGTCTCTGTGAACATTATTTGGTTCTTGATTCAAACTGAAAACATTATGTCACTTATGAGACTACTAAAATTCTAAACAGTGATATTAAGGAATTACTGTTGACTTTTTCATCTGATAATGATTATTGCAGTTGTATAAAAAATAATGGGGAAGGGGCAAGATGGCCACCTAGAAGGAGGAGGAGCAAGATGGCTACCTAGAAGCAGCCAACTGGCACCCCTCTCACAGAGCAAACCAAGGAATAGAGTCCTAGCAGTCTAAGACCCCCAACAATCGGAGCAGGTTGAAATGAAGGACACACCTCACAACCCATAGCGAGCAGTGGGATCCACAGAGAGCAGGGAGAAAAAAGAAGGGATAGCCTGTTTTGGAGCCAGGTAGCCCTCTCACTGCCTGGGTCATGTTGGAAACAAAGAGCAGCCTTTGTGCACGAAGAAAAGGTGAGTGTGGGAAATTGGGAACTCGAAGCTCAAGCCATGGACTGGAAGGGTCCCCTGAGCCTCATAGGGCTCCACTCCTACACTGGAAGTGGCCTGGATACAGCACAGCTGCATGCTGCCAGAGCCTGTGTGGTGCTGGGAAACCATATGAGCACTGAACGCCTATAGCAAAACCATCCCGAGAACTTGATCCTTGCAAGCTGCATTTGGAAGCCAGTTCCCAGACTGGGAGAGATCAGGAACCCTAGTCATCTTCACTTGCCCAAGGACAAATTCTGCCACTGCTGACAATTCCTCTTTGGGGCAAGATGCTTCTGAATGAACTTTTGACTGGATCCCACTCAGACCCAGTCCATAGGGAAAAAGCTGTTAAGTATAACTGAGTTCTGAGCATGCACAGCTTCAAACAAGGGAAGGGGAGCCATGGGAGTGCAGGAGAGCCTGTTGTCTTGTCAACCCCTCTCTCCCCATGCAAACACTTTGTACAACAGAGATGGCTATGTCATCCCCACAGTGTGGCCACAGCAGCCAGGGGATCTGTTTCCCAGTGGGGTAGACGTTTGTGTGCACAGGTGGGAAGCTGGATCTAGCACTCCCCAATCAGTTTTTCTCCATACCCCCTTGAAAGCACAGGGACTGAGGAACTTTGGGAGCTCATTACTCCAATCATCACCTAGGTTATTGGTTCACTTCCTTGGGGGAAACAGAGACCAAGCAAAAGCCCACAGCCACCACCACAGTTGGCTGTCTCCTGCAAGTGCCAACTCTTGGTGGAGGTCAACAGGCATAGCCCAGTTACAACATCAGAGGCAATAATGCAGCCCTCAATAAGGAATAGGAACAAAGATCCTCTCACCATACATCTCACAGACTAGCCCACAGATGCCTAAGCATCCGAGAGGTTCTCTAGAGGTTACTCCAGAAACATTGGTAATGAACTCTCTTTAGAACTCAACCCCTGCACCTACACATCACTGGATACCTTGCAGGCACCTCCAGCATAAGCCAAATTGTGGCAGCCTCATAGGGCAGCTAGACCCAGAAGAGCATCAGGATTCACAGTGATCAGACCTTCATGGACTACCACCCCCAGGGGAAGGGGGAGTGACCACAACAAGAGAGCATCTTGTGGGACAAAAACAATCCCACAGCCATCCCAACAGTAGCAACCTTATCTAACTAAAAACCTACAAAACAAAAAATAAAAAGATAAGAGTCCACTTTGACAGATGAGGAAGGACCAGCAATAAAACACTGGAAATCCCCAAAGCCTTAACATGTCAACACCCATAAAAGGGCTTCCCAGATCCCAAGCAATGGAACTCATCCAAAATGACTTATCCCTGAAGACAGACATAGAATTCAGATTCTGAATGCTAAAGACACTTAAGGAAATCCATGAGAAGGCAGACTCACAGATCATCCAAGCAATGAAAATAGTGCAGGAAGTGAAAGCAGAGCCAGCCATTAAAAGGAAGGACCAATCTAAACCCCAGCAAAGCCTACAAGAGGTTTGGGGTATGTAAAGAAACAAAATTTACAGTTGATTGGCATCCCAGAGAAAGAAAAGGGAAACTGAGAATACTTCGGAACAAGCCTTCCAAGATGTCATCCAAGAAAATTTCCCCAGTCTTGCTAGAGAAGTAGCCATGCAGACACAAGAGATTCAAAGAACTTCTGTGAGGTATTACATAAGAAGATTATCCCCAAGGCACATAATAATTCATCTCCCCAAGGTAAGAATAAAAGAAAAAATCCTAAAGGCAGGTAGAGAGAAGAGACAGGCCACTTACCAAGAAAGACCCATCAGAATTCCAACAGATTTATCAGCAAAAACCCTGGAAGCCAGAAGGGTATGGGGCCCCATCTTTAACATTCTTAAAGAAAAGCAACTTCAGTCAAGAATTTCGTATACTGCCAAGCTAAGCTTCATTAATGAAGGAGATTAAAATCCTTCCCAGACATCCAATCTCTAAAAGAATTTGTCACCTCCGGACCAGGCCTTCAGGAGATGCTTAAGAACGTTCTAAGCACAGAAATGAAAGAATGGTTCCACCCATCACAAAAGCAGAGACAAGGACAGAGTTTACAGGTCATAAGAATCAACCACAGAACCTAAAAAGCAAAGTAGCTTCTTCATAGCGATATGACGGGAGCAACCTCCCGTATATCAACAATTAATTTAAATGTGAACAGACTGAATGTGCCACCCAAAAGGCATTTAGTGGCAAAATGAATAAAGAGGCATAATCCATCTTTCTACTGCATGCAGGAAACCCATCTCACTGCAAATGACACCCACAGGAACAAGGCAAAGGGCTGGAGAAGATCTTCCAAGCAAATGGAAAACAAAAAAGAGAAGTAGCAGCTATTCTTGTAGCAGAGAGAACAGATTTCAAACGAATAAAAGCAAAACAATACACTATATAATGATAAAAGACTCAAAACATTATCAAGAAATATCCATTTAGAATATATACACACTCAGCATAGAAGCACCTAGATTTATAAAATAGTTGCTAATTAAACTAAGAAAGGACACAGACAGCAATACAATTATAGTCCAGGACTTTAATACCCTGCTAAAAGCCTTAGATCATTGAGGAGAACAACTAACAAGGAAATCTGGAAACTTAACTCAACACTCAAGTGATTAGACCTAATAGACATCTACAGAACACTTCACCCCAAAACTACAGAATATGCATTCTTCCCATGAGCACATGGAACATACTCCAAGATCAACCATATCCTCAGACATAAATCAAGCATAAACAAATTTCAAAAGGTTGAAATCATACCAAATGTCTTCTTATTCCACAGTGGACTAAAAATAAAATCATAACCAACAGGAATGTCCCCCTCAACACACAAATCCATGGAAACTTAAACAACATGCTTCTGAATGACTTTTGAGTAAACACAGAAATCAAGGTAGAAATTTTTTAA
>CAUYQG010149868.1:0-13239 GCA_963574415.1 Tarsius wallacei | reverse complement strand
TTTTGAGTTGGAGTCTCACTCTGTCGCCCAGACTGGAGTGCAGTGGCCACTCCCGGCCTCCGCAGCCTCGACCCGCTGGGCTCCGGCGATCCTTCCGCCTCAGCCTTCCAAGTAGCTGGAACCACAGGTGCGCGCTACCACGCCTGGCTGATTTTTGATTTATTGTAGAGATGAGGTCTCGCCAAGTTGCCCAGGCGGGTCTCGAACCCGCGGGCTCAGGCAATCCACTCACCTCGGCCTCCCAAAGCGCGGGATTACAGGCTGAGCCACCGAGCCCGGCTATCTTTTATCTGTAAACTGACAAAAATTGTATGCATTCATGGTGTACAACATGATGGTTTAAAACAGGTACATATGGTGAAATGGCGAGATCGGGCTAATGAACGTATGTTTTACCTCACTTTTTTTTTTTGTGGTGAGAACAGTTAAAATCTACTCTCTTAACAATTTTCAAGGATACAATATGTCGTTATGAACTATAGTCATTGTGATGCACAGTAGATCTCTGTACTTAATTTCTCCTGCCTGAAATTTCACGTACTTGGTCAAGTTGTTCCCATCAAGGCATACTCTGCTACTCTTCTGCCTCCCATGTACCCACTTAAGAAGTGTTTTGATTACATTGGGAACATCTTGATAATCCAAGTAGTATCATCGGTTTAAGGTCAGGTAATTAGCATGTTAATGCCATCTGCTACCTTAATCGCTCTCTGCTGCGTAACAAAATGTATGTATGGGTTCCAGGGATTAGGACGTGGCCATCTTTTGGAAGCCATTGGTCTTCTGCCACTTCCTTTCAGTTTTGCTGTTTTATGGATCTATGGGCTAATGCCATGTGAAGTCTGACTGGTTACGAAGAAAAGAGACAGGCCCCAGGGAAGTGAGCAGGCCTGAAGTTTGTTAGAATGCATGGCATCCTCTTTGGGTCCCATAGACATCCCACCCACCTCTGAAGCACTGAGTGTCTATGATGGCGACTGTTCTTTCCAACCAGCCCATGACTAAAGTTTATCTTCTCGATAGTTCAATTCCTGGTATCACTGAGAGAGCAGCCGATTTTCCCGATGATCAGACGCCTTCTGGTTACCAGTTATGGGAAGGACAGTGCAGAGCATGGCACAGGCAGAGCTTGTTCAGAATGCTCGAGTGGTTTCACACACGGAGGTTCCTGCTTTGCGGCCGTCCACGTTTAGCCTTCCCAAGGTCCAGATGAGACCCTTCTGTAAGGACAAAACAGAGTATTAGATTGCTCCTTTGCCTTTAATATTCGCTGTGCTGAACACAGCAGTAACGTTAGGGAGAACAAAGCCTGCCCTCTGACTTTCAGTGACCAAAAACACACTTCAGAGACTGTCTACATGTGGCTTTAAAATAGGGCACGATTCTACTCAGACAGCCAGAGGAAAATCTGGTTTATGACCTGTAATAAATCATTACTCCAAACAGGCTCACCAATGTTCTTTTAAAACACTTTTATTGGAATATTTATGTTCTCAACTTTCAGCGATGAAAGTGTTTTGTAAGCCTAGTCTGGAATGGAGGAGTGAGTAACAAGGCATACTCTCTCTCCAACAAACAACATTGAACTGGATAAAGTTACAAAAATAATCACTTAAAGTATTTAGGTGCTGTTCTAAGGCATACAGAAAATGGAGAAACATCCACTCAAGAAAAGCTACCAAATCTCGGTAAGAACAGTAGAGTCTGTGGCATTTGAACCACGACCCACACTTTCCTGCAAGTTCCGTCTTATGAAAACGACCTCAGGAGCTCTAACTCTGGGACCTGAGGGGAGGGGGTGCTCCATCTTCTTTGGGCCTCGTGGGGAGCAGGCTGCTTGCTTTTCTCATCTACCTCTGCCCCGTGATGCAGGAGCCTTGTTCCAAGCGAGTGTGGCTGAGAGGATGAGGTCTCTCTTCCCCCGCTAAGCCTCATTCAGAGGACAGAATCTGTACTCAGACATTTCATGCCAACCACACAGCAGGGTTGCAATGGCTCCTGCTTCAGCTCACTTACAGGGCAGAGATTTCACTCTGGAGCTGGCAAGACAAGAAGACTGGGGGTCATCATCTCATGCCCCCATTGAATGTCCTCAGACACACACAGGCAGCCTCTGCCCCCAGCTTCTGTGCAGTGGCATGGAGGTACTACCCAGGAGGAGAGGAAGGTCTTAAGGACAAAAGAGCTCCATAGCTCTTTTGGGGGAAGATGACTTGATGGGAAAGAAAGTGTGGGGAATTTCATGTCAACTGGTGTTGTCTGAAAGAATGTAGATTTCGGTGCAAAGGAATCAAAGAGCTTGCCTAGCCACATGTTACAAATAGAAACAAGCGAAATAACACCGAAATAAGAAGCTTAATAAGGAAAACCAGGAAAAGGGGCACCCCAGAAGAGCTCTCCTGGGATTGCAGTTAACCCTGCTAGTAGAGAGTGCTGTGTGTTAGCTGTAGTCATTCCTCACTCAAGAGAAATTTGAGCAGGAAGTGAAGCAGATTGAAAATATTATCCAAGCAGCCTACAGATCAGTCAACCGAGGGCCGAAGCCTCACTAGCCCCGGGGACTCAAGCACAATCTGTGATTAAATTATCAGCTACATTCATCTAAGGGAAACTTCCAGGAAAGCCAGGTTCTTTTTTTTTGAGTGGGAGTCTCACTCTGTCACCCAGACTGGAGTGCAGTGTCACACTCCCAGCCACCTGCAGCCTCGACCTGCTGGACTCCGGCGATCCTTCCACCTCAGCCTTCCAAGGAGCTGGAACTACAGGCATGCGTCACCACACCTGGCTAATTTTTTGATTTATGGTAGAGATGAGGTCTCACCAAGTTGCCTGGGTGGGTCTCGAACCCGCGGGCTAAGGCAATCCACTCGCCTCGGCCTCCCAATCTGCTGGGATGACAGGCTGAGCCACCGAGCCCGGCCGGAAACCAGTATTAAAAATAAAAATCACACTTACCCTTTGCAGTGTGGAAGACTGTGCTCATGACAAAAACCGCCTGCTCAGGAATTATCAGAGGGGGAAAACCAAAGCTACCAATCTCTGGTTGAACACGGAGCAAAAACATAAACTCCTTGAACTGCAATAACAGACTCCAAGCCACACATGCACGCAATGGTACAGGGTAAAAATCTAACTGGCTGAAGGGATTTAAGCACAGCCTTTAACAGTAAATGGCTTACATTGTCCCAGAGCCAGCCTCTAAGTAGCCAAGCTAAAATATAAGAATGAAAGATAATATGTGACAAGGACATCAGAAGCTGTATACGGAGGGGAAATAGACTTTCGCAGAGTCAGTTCAGACAACTCAGTATGCAAATAAAACAGTAAGCATCAGCAGCAAAGTCGACACACGGTGGCGGGGGCATCAGTGTCCAGAAATTTTTACAATATGTTATTTAAGATGTACGCTTTTTTCCTGAAAGAAATTGTGAGACATGCAGAGAGACAGGAAAGGGTGGCTCGTGTGCAAAAAGGAAAATCAGGCCACTAAAACTGCTTTTGAAGGGGCCTGGATGTGGGGCTTAGCGGGAAAAGACCTCAAGGTAGCTCGCATGAATACAAGAGAAGGTGTGAGAGAGTCTTCTGTCAAGTAGAGAATATCAATTAAAAGATAAAAATTATATTTTTTAAGAAGCCAAATAAAAATTCTGGAGTTGAAGAGTAAAATGACCAAGCAAGAAATTTACAAGACAGGCTCAACAGTAGATTTGAGCTGGCAGGAAAAAGAATGAGAAAAAAACAATCAATCTTGAATTCCAGGACTAAAGTTTATGAAATTTGAAGAACAAAGAGCAACACGAAGAAACGTGACCAGGTCATCAGAGAAATATTGGCTACTGATCAGTGCCTCAACATAGGAATAGTTACAGTAGCTCAGGGAGGAGAGAGAAAAGGGAAGATTTTTGAACAGCTATTGACTGACAACTCAAGTCTGATGAAAGAAAACCATCTACACATTCAAGAGCTTCGCATAGAATAAGTGCAAAGATATTCACATTTATACAAATTATACACACAATGTTGAAAGACAAAGACAATCTTGGAAGCAGCAACATACAAATGAACAAAAAATGAAACAAGTACAAGAAGAAACAAATAGGAGTAACAGCTGACTTATCAAAACAACGCAGGACAGAAAAGTGGTGGGATGATATTTGGGAATGCTCTAAGTAAAATACTGCCAGTAAACAACCATATACATAGATGATCTATTTCTCAAGAATAAAAGTGAAATAAAGACATTCCAAGATTTAAAAAAAGCTGAGTGAATTTGTTGCTAACAGATCTGCCTTTACAAGAAATACTGAAGGGAGATCTTCTGCCTGAAAGCAACTAAAAACAGACATCAATTCCAATTCACACATGCAACAAGAGTGCCGGTAAAGGCAATTATGTGATTATAAAATAACATATAATGGCACATTTTTTCTCTTAAAGATGCATTTTATAAAACAATTTAGAATTGCACATTTGGGCTTATAGAAATGTGATATATTTGACAACAGCACAAAGGAGGCAGGTTGAAGCAAAATTGTATTGGAGTAAGGATAAATTCACAGGAAAAAAAATGAAAAGAATCAGAAATAGTAAATAAGAAAGTTAACTTAGGTGGGTGTGGTGGCTCATGCCTATAATCCCAGGACTTTGGGAGACCTAGGTGGAAGAATTGATTGAACCCAGAAGTTCGACACCAACCTGGGCAACATAGTCAGGTTTCCTCTCTATAAAAATTGAAAAATTAGCTGGGCATGGTGGCACATGTCTACAGTCCCAGTTATTCAGGAGGCTAAGGTGGAAGGATCGCTGGAGCCCAGGAGGTCAAGGCTGCAATGAGCTATGATTGTGCCACTGCACTCCAGTCTGGGTGACAGAGGGGAAACCTTGATTTAAAAAAATGTTAATTTAACAAACTATAAGTGTGTACTTGTTCTTTATTTTTTCAGGTTCTACAAGACATAGATTATACAAAGTGATAATTATAACAGTGTATTACTGGGTGTGATATATATAAATGTAATACATATAATAATAATTGCACAATAAAAGAAGGAGGAAATTAAGCTATATAATAGTAAACTATCTTCTTTCACTAAAATTAGCTTTGTATAAGCTTGCAGTAGGTTTTATATGTTAACCATGTATGTTTAAAGCCCTCAATCAAATGCAAAGAAAATAATCTACTAATATATAATTTAAGATTCTTGAAGAAATGTAAATGTTACACTGGAAAATATTTACTTAATACAAAAAAGACAATAAAGAAGATCAGAAGAATAAGAAAGACATGAGATATATAGAAAACAAAAAGTAAAATGGCAGGTGTAGGTCGAAACATATCAATAACACTAAATGTGAATTAATTAAACAACCCATTCAAAAGATGGAGGTTAGAGATAAGATGAAAAAATAGATCTAAATGTGCGCTGGCTCTAGGTCATATACTTTAGATTCAAAGATACAAATAGGTTGAAGGTAAAAGAGTGAAAAAAGATATGCCATGAAAACAGCAACCATAAGAAAACTGGAGTGGCTATACTAATATCAGACAAAATAAACTTTTATACAAAAACAGTACTATAGACAAAGAGTGTTATTTCATAATGTTAAAAGGTTAAATTACAGAAAATCTAAATAAGTGGAAAGACACCCCATGTTAGTGAATCAGAAGACAATATTGTTAAGATGGAAATACAATCCAGACTGATCTACAGAATCAACACTATTTTTATCAAAAACCAGATGACCTTTCTAATTGACAAGATGATCTCAAAATTAATGTAGAAATGGAAGGACACAAAATAGAAAAAAAAAAATCAAAAAAGAACAAAAGTTAGAGGACACATTTCCTGATTTAAAAACTTACTACTGTACACAGCTGCAGTAATCAAGGCAGTACTATATGAGCTTAAAGATAGACTTACAGATCAATGGAGTATGATTGAAAGTTCAGACATAAACTCTCCCATTTATGATCAATTTATTTTTGATAAGGATGTCAAAACAATTCACTGGGGGGAAGAACAGGCTTACTGACAAATGATTCTGGGAGAATTGAATACTCAGATGCCAAAGAATGAAGTTGGATCCTTTCCTTACCCAATATACAAAAGTTAACTCAAAATCAATCATAGATCAAAATGTAGAAGATAAAAATTACAAAATTCTTAGAAAAAACTTAGGGCCATATTTTACATTTACTTGGATCAGGTAATGGTTTCTTGGACATGAAACAGAAGCACCGGTGACAAAATAAATAATAGATAATTGTATTACATCAAAATTAAGAACTTTTTTCCTACAACTGATACAATCAAGAAAATGAAAAAAAGACAACACACAGAATAAGAGACAATATTTGCAAATCAGTTTTCGGATAAGAGACTTTTATTTAGAATACATGAAGAACTCATATAACAATTTTAAAAGGCAACCCATTAACAATTGGCAAAGAATTTGAAGTGACATCCCTTCACAAAAAGATATGCAATGAAAAGTTGTCCAAATAAATTGCTCATTAGGGAAATTCACATCTTTTTACTAGGTAATACAAGTTGAGGAAATCTCAAAGAGATATGGTGAAAGAAATATTCAGTCTTTTAGAACCTAACAGGAATGATGATTTTTCAAAATGTGTGCCCTTACTTTAAAATTATTGCTCTTTTTATGTTTGCATGTAGTTATTTTGCAAAAGATCATTTTACCTTGTAAATGAAGATAAAATCTCTTTTCCTTTGTATACATACATACGTACACAAACATATAGATGAATATATGCCTATCTACCTACATATCTATATCTATTTACTATTAAAACCCAAATTTCAATCTATAGTTTAATTTTTATTAAATATTCAGACTAAAAAGAACTTGCCTTGCTTAACTGGAATTAAATTTTATTGTGAAAGAAACAAACAATTTAACGATGGAAACATTTACCTCTAAGTAATTTTTTAAAATTAAAATAATGTTGATTTTTATTTGTTTATTTAGATACCCCCAAAAATAGAGTGAGTGAAATTCCATATAATATCATTCTTTATAAAGTATGAGAAAAATAAGAACATTAACTTGAATATGATGCTAAAATTAATTTAAAAGGGAAACAAATCCTGGAAAACTATGGCATAGGCAGTTCAAAACGAAGGCCGTTATGGGTGAGAAGTAGCTGTTATAAATAAAACAAAAAATAAAACTTGTTATGAAAACATAGAGATCTTGGCAATCACTTACAAACCTTTCTTTTTTATCATAAGAGAAAATGCTTTTTTTTCCCAAGGTCTTTTTTGCAAAGGCCTCATCAAAATATAGCCAAGACTCTCTTGCCTTTTATTTGTATCAAATTAAATATTATCTAAATTGCAAACAATGGGCCCTACAATTATTTCTTCAAGTCTTAAAAAAATCATCTTGGAATATCGTTGCTGTTCTATTTTTACCATTAAATATTACTCATCTGACATATATATATGTATATATATATAAAATGATTAAATTTTATACATATATCAGAAAGCTATTTCCATTACTGTTTCATCATCAAAGGAAGGTAGCAGGTATTAGAATTAGAACTAATTTTTTCAACAAGTGAAGACATAAAACACCTCTGTAATCCTCCAGGAAATCTAAACCCGTGATTTATAAGAAACAATATTTATGAGACCAAATTTTCAAAATGAGTGTTCTGCTCAGGTTATTGCAATGGCAGGAAGATGTGTTGTCCTTACCAATTTCCCTACGGCATTATTTAAAACGAAAATCAATATTTAAAGATTTATTTCACTTTGGAATGGTGTTACCTTCACTTGTCAAATATCCTTTCTTCCTCTTCATGAGCATTTGCTGAATTCTTGAGTGGATGAAAAAAATTGTTTAGAAATATAAGCCCTTCTGCTTCCTGAAGTTTTTAGCATCTGTCTTTCTGTAGAGATGGAGAATAACTTGTAATACATTGCAAATCAGAAAGGGCCTCACGTTTTCTCTTTCATCTGAGTCCACGTAGGCCAGCCTCTTGGCAATGCGGACCTCGAAATCAGAAGGGCAGCTAAGTCATAGCAAGCATTCGGTAATAGCTTCTGTTTATTTATTGATCATAAGGATTGATTGGGCCCGGTGAAAACTTAGGTCAGTCAGCCCTTCCAGAGATTGACTTTTTCCAGACAAATAATGTAATGACCTACACTGAATTTTTTTTTTTTTCTCTGCTAGGGACATTTACCACAGATATAAAGATTCAACTGAATCTGAAAAGTGTACTGACATATGAAATACTGTATGCTGTTGGGAGGTACTGAAATGTACATGGAAAGAATGTGTCCGCCTGGAGAGGTAAACCTGCTACAGCTTTTATATTTTGGAAGTAAGAACTTTGTTCTTAAGTGAGGACCCGCAAAACCATACCGTACTTTCCAATCTGTCTCCTTGTCTTCTGATTCAATATTTACATTTGATCAATACATTAAGTGAACCTGAAGTCTGCCTTGACCTCTACTTTGTATAATATAATAAAGCAACTAATTGCATCAGGTCAGGGATAAACTGTCTTAGGTAGATCATTCCTCAACTACTGCATCTAGGAGGGATTGCAGGGGACGCCTGGGGTTTTTGTCACTCGGCATCATTTCGCACTCCCTCTTTCAATTTTGTTTTTGCTTGAAGAAGAGGGAAGTCAAACAGTGTCACAGCACTCTTTTCAATTTTCTTGATAAGTGATAGTGATGGGACCCACTTCACTCTCTATTCTAGTGGTCTTGGTTAAACCATTGGCATATTCCAACCTTGGACTGATGAATAAGACAGAGCTTACAAGGTGTGAGAGACATTTGAGGAGGCTGGGGGAAGGGTAGAAAATGGCTTTTTATTTTCCTAAGAGGCACAATATGAGGAGGTGAAGTTAGGACCTCTGGGAGCAATGCTGCCTACTCTTCAGAGAGAATCTAAAACTCAGAGGGACCATTTAAAAAAAGTTTTATTTTGAATATATGGAGTACAATGCAGGGTTAGGTATACAAATGTTCATTATGAAGGTACCCTTGTTGATAAAGTGTGCCCTCCCTCCCCTGGCAGTTTCCCACTATTGCCTCAGGCTTTCAAGTAGCTGGAACTACAGGTGCACGCTACCACGCCCGGCTAATTTTTTATTTACTGTAGAGGTGAGATCTCACCAAGTAGTCCGGGCTGGTCTCGAACCTGCAGGTTCAGGCAATCCACTTGCCTCAGCCTCCTAAAGTGCCGGGATGACAGACTGAGCCACCGAGCCTGGCCAATTTTGTCCTTCTTTATGGCTGCATAATATTCCATATTGTATATGTTCCACATTTTTTTAATCCAGTCCTCTTCCAGTGGGCAGCACAGTTGGTTCCATGTTTTTGCTATTGTGAATAGTGCTGCAGTAAACATGCATGTGCAGGTATCTTTTTCATAGAGTGATTTGCGTTCCTCTGGGTATATTCCCCGCAGGAGGATTGCAAGGTCATTTGAGAGGTCGATTTTTAGATCTTTTAGGGATCGCCACACTGTTTTCCACAGAGGCTGTACTAGTTTACACTCCCACTAGTAGTGCAGAAGTGTTCCCTTATCCTCACATCCTCTCCAGCATCTGTTGTTTTTTGAGTTATTTTTTTTTTTCTTCTTGAGTTGGAGTCTCACTGTGTTGCCCAGGTTGGAGTGCAGAGGCATACTCAAGCCACTGCAGCCTCGACCTGCTGGGCTTAAGTGATTCTTCTTCCTCAGCCTTCCAAGTAGCTGGAATTACAGCACACACCATCATGCCCAGCTGATTTTTATTTTTAAATTATTGTAGAGACAAGTTCTCACCAAGTTGCCCAGGCTGGTCTCGAACCTGTGGGCTCAGTCAATCCTCTCACCTCAGCCTCCCAAAGTGCTAGGATTATAGCCATGAACCACCGCGCCTGGACTGATTTTTGAGATATTGATGATGGCCATCCTGACTGGAGTTAGATGGTATCTCAGTGTGGTTTCAATTTGCATTTCTCTGATGATTAGTAAGGCTGAGAACTTTTTCATGTATCTGTTGGCTGCTCATATGTCTTCTTTTGAGAAGTGTCTATTCATATTTTTTACTCACTCTTTAATAGGGCTGTTTGTTTTTTTCTTTTTGGCATGTTTGAGTTCCTTGTAGATCCTAGATGTTAAGCCTTTGTCAGATATCCAGTTGGCAAATATTTTTCCCCAGTCTGTGGGCTGTGTCCCTGCTCTCTCAATGGTTTCTTTGGCTTTGCAGAAGCTTTTCAGTTTGATGAGGTCCCGCTTTTCTATCTTATCTCTTATGACATGGGCACTTGGGGTTTTGATCAGGAATTGGTTGCCAATTCCAAATTCCATAAGGGTGTCTCCTGCATTTTCTAAGTTTCTTCTAGTTTGATGCTTTACATTTAGGTCTTTGATCCATTTGGAGTTTATTTTTGTGAATGGTGATGGGGGTCCTGTTTTAATCTTCTGCATGTGGTCAGCCAGTTTTCCCAGCACCATTTACTGAGTAGGTTCTCCTTTCCCCAGTGGTTGTTGGTGGAGGCTTTGTTGAAGATGAGTTGGTTGAGAAATTGGGATTTTGCTTCTGGAATCCCTATCCTGTTCCATTGGTCTATCTGTCTGTTCTTGTACCAATACCAGGTTGTCTTGATTATTGTAACTTTATAATGAAGTCTGGGAGTGTGATACCTCCTGCTTTTTTTTTTTTGCTGAGGATTGTTTTGGCTATTCATGGTCATTTATGTTTCCATATGAATTCCTGTATTGTCATTTCCAGGTCTGAGAAGAATGCTGCTGATAAATTAATGGGTATTGAGCTAAATCTGTAGATTGCCTTGAGTAGCATAGACATCTTAACAATGTTGATTCTTCCAGTCCATGAGCATGGAATATTTTTCCACTTGTTTGTGTCATCTTTGATTTCTTGGAGCAGTGTTTTGTAGTTTTCATTGTAAAGGCCTTTGATTCTCTGGTTAGGAAAATGCCAAGGTATTTCTTTTTCTTTTTCTTTTTTTTTTGGCTATTGTGAATGGGATTGTGCTTTTTATTTGGGTTTGTTTGTTTATTATTGGTGTATAGGAATGCCACTGACTTTTGCACGTTTATTTTTTACCCTGACACTTTGCCAAAGTCCTTTATCAGTGCAAGGAGGTTTTTGACAGTTTCTCTTGGGTTTTTGAGTTATAGAATCATGTCGTCTGCAAAGAGATACTTTGACTTCCTTTTTTCCTATTTGGATACCCCTGATCTCCTTCTCTTGTCTGATTACTCTAGCTAGGACTTCCAATACTATGTTGAACAGGAGGGATGAGAGTGGGCATCCTTGTCTTGTTCCAGTTTTCAGGGGAAATGGTTCCAATTTCTGTCAGTTTAGCAGTATATTGGCTGTGGGTTTCTCGCAGATGGCTTACTCTTTTGAGCTATGTTCCACCTATGCCTAGATGTTCGAGGGTTTTTATCAAGAAGGGGTGCTGGATTTTATCAAAGGCTTTTCATGTTGTTTTTGTTTTTATATCTGTTGATTTATTTAATTATATTTATGATCTTGAGAATGTTGAACCAGCCCTGCATCCTGGGGATGAAGCCTACTTGGTCGTGGTGGGTGATTTTTGAGATATGTTGTTGGATTCGGTTTGTTATGATCTTGCTGAGAATTTTAACATCTATGTTCTTCTAGGATATTGGCCTGTAGTTCTCTTTCTTTGTTGAATCTTTACCTGGTTTGGGTATTGCTGTGATGTAGCTTCGTAAAACGATTTGGGGAGAATTCCATCTTTCTCGATTGCCTGGAGTACTTTCAATAGAGTTGGTATCAGCTCCTCCTTGTAAGTTTTGTAGAATTCTGCTGGAAAGTCATCTGGTGCAGGGTTTTTTTTTTTTTTTTTTTTTTTGTAGGTAGTTTTCTTATGACATAGTCGATTTCCTGGGTTGTTATTAGTCTATTTAGGTTCTCGATTTCTTCTTGTTTCAACCTGGGGAGGTTGTGAGATTTAAGAAAGTCCTCCATTTTATTTAGTTTTTGAGTTTGTTTCCATACAGGTGTACATAGTTTTTGTATTTTTGATAATTTTTGTATTTCTTTGGGCTCAGTTGTGACTTGATATTTTGCATTTCTGATTGTGTTTATTTGGGCTACTTGTCTCTTTTTCTTGGTCAGTCTAGCTAGGAGTCCATCAATCTTGTATATACTTTCAAAAAACCAGCTTTTGGTTTCATTGATTTTTTTATATTATATTTTTGTCTTCTGTGTCCTGAATTTAGGTTTTTGTTTTGGTCATCTGGATTTTTCTGTTGAAGTTAGGGTTTTGGTGGTCTTGCTTTTCCAGCATCCTTAGGTGATTTGTTAGGCTGTTAACTTGTGATCTTTCCATTTTCTTCATGTGTGTTTGTATGAATTCCCCGACTATTTTCATGGCATCCCAGAGGTTTTTGGTAAGATGTTTCTTTGTTTTCATTTGTTTCCAAGTATCTTTTAATCTCTGTTTTGGTTTCCATGTTGACCCAGGAGTTGTTTAGCATTATGGTGTTTAGTGTCCGTGTCTTTGTGGGTTTGTGGGGAACTTTGTTGGTGTTGATATTTATTTTTATTCTGCTATGGTCTCAGAAGGTGCATGGCAGAATTTCAATCATATGGAATTTGTTGATGCTTGATTTATGGCCGAGGACGTGGTTGATCTATGAGTACGTTCCATGTGGTCATGAATAGAATGTATATTCCATGGTTGTTGGGTGGAGTGTTCTGTAGGTATCAATTAAGTCCATTTGGTCAAGCATCGCATTGAGGTTCCATATCTCCTTGTTGACTTTTTGTCTTGATGATCTGTTTAGGGTTGTTAATGAGATGTTTGTGTTCCCAGCTATGATAGTGTTAGAGTCAATATCTTATTTTAGTTTATCTGGAAGCTGCTTTATGAAAGTTGGTGCTCCTATGTTGGGTGAATAATTGTTTAGGATGGATATTTCTTGTTGATGGATTGAACCTTTTATCATTATGTAGTGACCATCTGTATCTTTTTAAATTTTTGATAGCTTGCAGGGTATTTTGTCTGGGAATGTCAGTGATGGGGGGATAACTTTTATTTCTCAGGTACCGATTTTGAAGCCTACAGATAAAATCATTACTACAGAAGACAGTAGAGACATGGAAAAAAATGAGCCTTTAGTCCTACCCAATTGAATCACTGGGTTAAACCTCACCTGAAATTCAATATATATACCTGAACTTTTAAAGTACTAATGAATAGCTTTTAT
>CAUYQG010149865.1:0-12992 GCA_963574415.1 Tarsius wallacei | reverse complement strand
TTTTGAGTTGGAGTCTCACTCTGTCGCCCAGACTGGAGTGCAGTGGCCGCTCCCGGCCACCTCAGCCTCGACCTGCTGGGCTCCGGCGATCCTTCCGCCTCAGCCTTCCAAGTAGCTGGAACTACAGGCACGCACTACCACGCCCGGCTGATTTTTTTGATTTATTGTAGAGATGAGGTCTCGCTTGCCCAGGCGGGTCTCGAACCCGTGGGCTCAGGCAATCCACTCACCTCAGCCTCCCAAAGGCGCGGGATTACAGGCTGAGCCACCGAGCCCGGCTAGCTATCTGTGTTTTGATGAAGTCCTTCTGGTGATTATACTGTCTGCTAAAGTGAGAACCAAAGCCTGTGAAAAAGACGTTGAGGATTAAAACAGGGTATACAAGTGAAAAAAGAAAGGGACAGCGTGAGAAACCTTTAGAAGGTAAAATTGATAGTATTTGGTTGTGAATTAAATTAAGGGAGAATTTATTGGTGAAAAGTGGTCTAACCTGAAATAGCATTGCTGGATTAATATAGGTGATGGGTTTTGTAGAACTGGCTTGACTGAAGAATTGTGAACAGTATATAATCAATCACATAATCTAAGCCATTTAGAAAATCAAATCTTTACCACCATATTGCACAGTTTCCGAGAATATATGAGTGGCATGCTCTGCAGCACAATTCAGGAAACTGTTTATACTGAAGACAATAAAAATGGGACCTCCTGGGAGTCAATCAGTTTAGAGTCCCGGGACAAAATGAGGCATCAAGGAGTAAGAGATCTCCTAGAGGCTAAGGTGAAGGTTTCATGAAAGACACTGCATGAGATAACAGGAAGAATAAAGGTGGTTGCAAGATAATTAATTCGGGATTAAATAATTCTGGCATAGTATGTTCTGGGTAATAATGATAATATTATAAGAAATGGTGGAATTTAGAGTCTTAAGGTCCAAATAGAACCCCATATCAAATTATGTCACCTTAAGGTAAGCCTCATATTGCTTTTGCAGGTGGGAGAAGGAATTAAAGGGAAAACAGAAAACACAGTCTGAGTGATAAGTTCTAAGACTGCGGTGGAGCATCCCGGACTCTAGTTGCTGGGAAGTCTGAAGTGGCAGATTCAAAATATTCCTCATCTTGTCCTCCCTCTGTAGTCATTAAATAAATCTTTTTTATTTTTCTGTGTAGTATATTTTGAGGAAATGACTTCTTTCCCAGGCTTACTGTCACGAGTTAGCACAGCTTTTATCCACTCAAATCTAAAATGGTAGTGCCAGCCTCATAATTAGAATTACCACTCTTCAATCTCTCACATACCATTGCCTGCCACTTGAGACCCATCAGAAATGGAATCTTAACTGGGCTTAGTGGCTCAGCCTGTAATCCCGCGCCTTGGGAGGCTGAGGTGAGAGGATTGCCTGAGCCCGCGGGTTCGAGACCCGCCTGGGTAACTTGGTGAGACCTCATCTCTACAATAACTAAAAAAATTAGCTGGGTGTGGTAGCGCACGCGTGTAATTCCAGCTACTTGGAAGGCTGAGGTGGAAGGATCGCTGGAGCCAGCAGGTCGAGTTTGCGGTGGCCGGGAGAGGCCACTGCACTCCAGTCTGGGCAACAGAGTGAGACTCCAACTCAAAAAAAAAAAAAAAAATGAAATGGAATCTTACTTACATTACCAACTTAATCATTATACCTAGAATTTATTAAAAACTTGAGAGTCATTCCAGGAAGGAGTGGGTTATTTATCCTATTTCACCGAATCCTTAAAACAAATCTCAAGACAAATAGCAATATCATCCCTTTTTTATAGATGAGCGATTAAGTCTTAAAGAAGAGACAGGAGATGTAATTTATTCAAGTAAGGTCAGATCCAGAGTTAAAACATTACTCCGGGATCTGTTTCCTCATTTACTATTTCCCCTGCTTCACTATCTACGCCCCTCTGGCCCCACCTGTCCTGCTCACTTTGTAAATAGTCCATGCCCACCAATCAAACATGCTCTTTTCCTCTAAAACACCCTAAACACCTGAATCACCTAAAACCTGAATCACCTGGAAAAAAAAAAATCCCTGGATCACCTGAATGGATTTTTAAACAGATGGTTGGGCTCTCACCCTAAGAGTTTCTGAATCTGTGTCTGATAGTAAAGTCTCAGAATTGACATTTTTAGTAAATTCCTAGGTAATATTGATATTACTAGTCCAGAGACCACATTTTGAGAGTCATTGTCCTATATCTAAATTCTACTTCCTTAAAAGATTAGTCCAAATTGTATGTCTTCCATTGTATATTTCTAATATCACCACAACCTTCAGTAACCATCTTTGTCTCTAGTCTCATATCTATCATTTTAAATATTCATTTGGCTCATATTTTGTTAGTTTTCTCTATTTCCATATATATTTTTATAAAATCTTTATTTCTCTTTGTCTCTCTATCTTGGACTCATATGTAGTGTGTTGGATATTTAATGCCTTATATATTATCTTCAAATTCCCATGGCAAAAAGTTTGGTACTGAGTACTCAGACATTTGATGTTGATAGATAGGTAGACAAAGAGATTTAAATTTGTTTTTGGAATTTTTGTTTACCAATTTTATTTTAATACAGATTTCAATTTTTCTTTCCCTTTTATTTTTATTTTATTTATTTATTTTTCATTTTTTTGAGTTGGAGTCTCACTCTGTTGCCCAGACTGGAGTGCAGCGGCCGCTCCCGGCCACCGCAGACTCGACCTGCTGGGCTCCGGCAATCCTTCCGCCTCAGCCTTCCAATAGCTGGAACTACAGGCGTGCGCTACCACGCCTGGCTAATTTTTTGATTTATTGTAGAGATGAGGTCTCGCTTGCCCAGGCGGGTCTTGAACCCGCGGGCTCAGGCAATCCACTCACCTCAACCTCCCAAAGGCGCGGGATTACTGGCTAAGCCACCGAGTCCGGCTCAAATTTAATTTTAATTGTAATCTTTCAAAAAAATTAATCACAAAAATAAACTTTGAGATCTGTTAGCTGATTACTTACAGGCACCATCTTCCCTGAGTGTTCTAAGAAATAGGAGTTTCATGTGATGGAACAAGAATCATTCTACTAGATTTCTGTGAATAGTGACATATTGAGATATAATGAGTTTTAACAAAAAAATGTAAACCTTGCACTTAACAGTACTTCTCAGTCTTTGTTATGTATGCCAAGGTGCATTATGAACATTTAAGAAAGAAGGTATGGAAAGAGGTTTCCCAAACATACTTGGTACTATTTTTCTTAGGAAATCCCTTAAAACTAATGATCTACAGAACAGATTGTGGGAAACGCTACTCTGGGGCACGAGGTTTCTTCATGTGAAAATGATAATTTATTACATGTTTACAAGATTAATCTGGAGGTTACAAAGGATTCACGTTAGTTATTCAGGTCTAACCCTCATCTATGATTCTTTTCATCTGTACCAAGTGGTCTCTGACTAGGTCAATCTATCTGTTTACCATAAACAGTATAAGTTTACAGCTTACACTACATAGAAAGTTAGTTGCCTGAAGTGTTATTAGGTTTAACCCATATGCACACTTCAGTATCTCTTGTTCATAGAGATCAATGGAAGAAGCAAGTTACAATTCCAGAGTCTCAAAATAGAAATTAAAAGCAACTTAGTACAATGAATTTATTGTCTCTGTTATTTACAAAAATGTATAAAGTATTTGCACTATATATACTATTTGTATTATATGCATTTTAATATAGAACTTATGGGAATTTTTAAATTAAAAATTAACTGATTTTTAAGTAATTACAAGAAGACTATTCCCACTACGAAATCCCGTTCCCCAGAAATGGGCCCATCTGATTAGTTCAACTGATCTGCCAACTGGATGGACACCAAGTAAATTTCAAACTGGCACTTGGCAAAACATCCCTGCACCCAAGCATTTTATATGAAACACAAATTAAAGATGCATTCTGGAATTGCCCTGAGAACCAAACAACTGTATGGTAACATGAATGTAATCAATTTATTCTCTTTATAACAAATTTGTTAGAGGAGTAGTTTAAATAATACTTCAAATACTGTGCTTGAATTCTGCTTACATCTATTCTGTTATTAGTCTATTGGCATCTAACACTAGATCAGGAAAGACTGCCATCTGGTAGTTATAGCAACCCTTCACTAACTTGGTCAGAAGTTGACGACCATAAGCCTCAAAGAAATGCAAACCAAGTTTTCACTATGATTATATCAAAATCTTTTTTTTTTAAATAGCCCTTCAAACAGGGTTTTTCACTCAAAGAGAAACACTGTGTGTGCACACATTATATAACTGACCTACAAAAGTCAAGTTTTAAAGGGGTTAAAGGGATGAATGATTAAATTAAATGAGTAATTAGGTCTACATTCCCCTCACCCACAAGGCTGCCACTGTCTCTTTTATAAAGCCTAGGGAAGAGAGCCAAATTGGCCCTATTTACATTGGCCATTTAACTCTAACTTTTCTTAATCATAATGTGTGTTCCTGGGTACACATTTTTTCCTTTCGATGAAGTTTCAAGTAAGCAATGCTTCAAATGAATAATTAACAGTATAAAAAAATAACAACTATGTATATAGCCATAAAAGCATGCACAAAGAAAGTGTTTTCAAATTTAACATGATCTTATTGCATCATGAAGGAAAGCCAAGAGACGTAGAGAGAGAGTGATCTCAGGTTCTGTAATTTCCTAAGGTTATACAGAGTAATGGTAGAGCTGAGAAAACTGAAACCATACCACTGAGTAAGAAATTTTATTTTCTTTCTAGTATATCACAATTTCTTTCCTAAAATAGTATTTTACAGTTTACATAGCTCTTAGTATTATAAACATAATATCATGTACATGTATAAAAATGCTTTGTACTCTGAATTTGCCCAAGCCTTCCTGCAGGCCACCTCCCCAGTCTAGTTTTAACTCCTTTTTTTGTTCTTCCTTTCCCCTTTATCTTTCCAAAGTCACCACCTACTTGCTTGAGCCTAAAAGAAGTGGGTGAGTGAATTCAGCACAGCATTCAGCCTTTAAGAGCACTCACGAGCTGCGATTAGAGTCCATGCCAACACATGGACTATGTCCCCGTGCTCTCATTCTTAATACAACAATGTCAAGAACATGGTCATTACGAGATGGCCTAAGGATTATATAAAAGACTTATCCAGCTCAATATGCTTTTTCTATTCCATTATTTTACTTCAATTTTCTTTGTCTGTAAAAAGCCCTTTCCTTATATGGCCAGTTTCTGAAGTCTAAGATATAATATTCCTGGCAATCAGAGAAGGAGACTCTCTCTGTATCTCTTCCTGAAGGCATCTGAAACATTTTTTGTTGACTAATTTTCAAGGTGGGAAAGATGCTCTTTCACAGGTTTTAGATGATCAATACTGCTCAACAGGCTGTTTTTTTCCCCCATTCTTTTTTTTAATTATAAAGATGTAGGGTACAATTCAGGGTTAGGTATTTAAACATTGATTATGCAGGTACACTTGTGGATGAGGTATGCCCCACCCTCCCCTAGCAGTTTCCCTCAACTGCCAATCCCACCCCCCCATCCCCTGACAGTTTCCCATTATTGCCAAACACTTTCTTATAGTATTATAATTGCTCAAGGTCCGCTTATGAATGAGAACATATGGTACTCTATTCTTTGTTTCTGTGATAGACCACTGAGTATGATCGACTCCAAATTGTCCAAGTTGCTGCAAAGTCCATATATTTGTCCTTCTTTATGGCTGCAAAATATTCCATTGTGTATATGTACCAAATTTCTTTTTCCAGTCCAGCTTCGATGGACAACATGGTTGGTTCCATGTTTTTGCTATTCTGAATAAAGCTGCAACAAACATACGTGTGCAGGTATCTTTTTTGTAGAATGATTTGAGTTCCTCCGGGTATATTCCCAATAGAGGAATTGCTGGGTCATATGGAAGGTCAATTTCTAGTTCTTTCAGAAATCGCCACACTGCCTTCCAAAGAGGTTGCACTAGTTTGCATTCCCATCAGCAGTGGAGAAGCATTTCTTTTTCTCCACATCCTTGCCAGCATCTGTTGTTGTTTTATTAATGATGGCCATTCCTACTGGGGTTAGGTGGTATCTTAATGTGGTTTTGATTTGCATTTCTCTGATGATGAGTGAGGCTGAGCACACTTTTTCATGTGTCTGTTGGCTGTCTGTATGTCTTCTGAAGTGTCTATTCACGTCTTTTGCCCACTTTTTAAAGGGGCTGTTTGTTTTTTTCTTTCGGCACGTTTGAGCTCCTTGTAGATCCTAGATGTTAGGCCTTTGTCAGATATACAGTTGGCAAATATTTTTTCCCATTCTGTGGACTGTCTCCCTGCACTCTTGATGGTTTCTTTTGCTTTGCAGAAGCTCCTTAGTTTAATGAGGTCCCACTTGTCTATCTTATTTCTTAAGGTATTGGCCTTTAGATTTCTGAATAGAAATTGGTTGCCAGTTCCAATTTCCATAAAGATGTCTCCTGCGTTTTCTAAGATTCTTACAGTTTGAGGTTTTACGTTTAGGTCTTTGATCCATTTAGAGTTAATTTTTGTGTATGGTGATAGGTAGGGGTCCTGTTTCAATCTTCTGCATGTGGTCAGCCAGTTTTCACAGCACCATTTACAGAATAGGTTCTCCTCTCCCCAGTGGTTGTTGTTGGAGGCTTTGTCAAAGATGAGCTGGTTGAGGAATTGAGGCTTTGCTTCTGGAATCTCTATCCTGGTCCATTGGTCTATGTGCCTGTTCTTGTACCAATACCAGGCTGTTTTGATTATTGTAGCCTTATAGTAAAGTTTGAAGTCTGGAAGTGTGATACCTCCTGCTTTTTTGCTTTTGCTAAGGATTGTTTTGGCTATTTGTGGTCATTTATGTTTCCATATGAATTTCTGTATTGTCATTTCCAGGCCTGAGAAGAATGATGTTGGTAACTTAATGGGTATTGCTTTGAATCTGTGGATTGCCTTTGAAGAATGGACATTTTAACAATGTTGATTCTTCCTATCCATGAGCATGGAATATTTTTCCTTTTTCAACAGGCTGTTAATAAGCTTAAATCACTCTTGAAAATTGCTAAGAAAGTATATTTAAGTGCTCCCGTCACACAAAATAATAAATATTGAGGTAATGCATATGTTAATTAGATTGATTTAGTCATTTCACAATGTCTACATATTTCAAAACATGTTGTATATGATGAATACAGTTTTATTTTTCAATTTAAAAAATTACTTATTTTTAAAAGCCTTGTATCTTTTCATTAATGTCTGGGCCACTCACTAAGAACCAGATAGGAGAGGAGGGTGGCTGGAAAAGGGGCACTGAAGTCATTCCCCAGACAAAGGAAAACAACTTAAGGATCCTAAATAACTATCAGTAAATTCAATTTGGCAAGAGACCACTTTATATACAGTACCCTTTTTCGTGCTAAAGGACATACATGAGAAGTGAAACACATAATGAAAGCATAACATAGCTGAAAGAACAGAGGTTCTAGAAATAGACAGACTTGGGTGGGAATTCTGATTCTGTTACTAGTCAACCTAAGGCAGAGTCACAATGCATCTGAATCTGTTTCTTCATCTTATAAATCTTGCAGAACTGATGTGAGGATACAAGATTTTATGTAAAGTACCTGGCACAGTGTGTGGTATATGGCAGAAGTCCATAAATAGTAGCCATAAGTTAATTTTTATCACCTGTTTTCAAGGAGCTGGTCATGAGTTAGCAACCATTAGAGGCAATGGGAAGAGCAACTGTTTTTTAACTTCATCAGTTGGGAGAGTTGGGGAAGAAGTTGCTTGTAGGCAACAGCTCTCAAAACAGCACTGTCATACAAATTGGCCCAGCCAAGTCAGCAGGATAGCTGTAACTAAGGCATTCTGGGGACAATTTCCCTGCACTTCTGTAAACTCCCAAGGTAACAACACAATATAAACTCTTTTCATTATAATAACACCATCCAATAGAAATATAATGTAGGCCACAAATGCAAGCTATATATATGATTTTAAATTTTCTAGTAGCCACATTAGCAAAGTAAAAAAACAGTCAAAATTAAATATAATGTTTATTTAATGAAATATATTAAAATATAATCACTTCAACATGTAATTCAATATTTAAAAATTGAGTTATTGTTTATTGTTCTAAGTCTTCAAAATTTACCATATATTTTACAATTATAGTACATCTCAATAGGAACTAGCTACATTTCAAGTGGTCAATAGCCACACATAGCTGGTGGCTACTATAATGGATAGTGGTGCTACATACAGTAATTCTGGCACCAAGCCTGGACCCCGTCCAAAGAATCTATTCTAATACCTGTTTCATGGGTTAGCCTAGATCCATGCCACTTAAAATTATCTCACAAATTTTCTCTAGGTTGTGAAGATTACTAACAAAACACCATATATCAAACGCTCAGTTAGCTATGGCAAACATATACATGAACATATAAACAGTAACAGCTGTTAGAAGATGTAAGAAATTGGTGGAGAAATGCCAATCACATCAATCAACACTTTCTTGATTGCTCATTAGCAGAGTATTTTCCAAACAGGTTACCACCTTCAAAATTCCACACACCCACAAGAACTTTTAGTAAATAAGACTCCTCAAGGGAATCTAAAGTAATGTAAAATCAACAATTTTTAAAAAGCTCATAACCCTAAGAATCCTTTATCTCTGATGTATCAGGATACTCCATGCATTTGGACAACTATGCTTTTGTTATATTAAGTTTGTTAAAGTTCATCTAAACTGTAAACAACTTCCAATCAGGTAAGAAAAGTCTTGTCATATGGTTTGCTTCTTTGCAATTCAAAAAATACTTTTAAAGTATTTCATGTAAAGTGCAACCAGATGCTGCTGGCAAAAAAACTAGATTTTCTTTTTTTTCTTAATCAAAAAAATTTTTAATAAAAGATTCTTAGATCCAGGCTTCCATGAAACACACTTTGGAAAATGCTGACATATTCACACACTGCTTGACATACATTGTTCAAGTATTTTTAATTTTAATTTTAATTTTTTTTAATTTGTTTTATTTTAAAGATGTGGGGTACAATTCAGGGCTAGGTATACAAATGTTCATTTTGCAAGTACCCTTGTTGATGAGGTGCGCCTCCCCTCCCCAGGCAGATTCCCACTACTGCCTATCCCCCGCCCCCCTCCCAGTTTCCCGCTGCTTGACATACATTGTTCAAGTTTTCAATCCTTTTTTTAGAGTATTACGATAATTAAAAACTAGATTTTCAAATGTGACCGACTTCCAAGAATGTTACCACAGATTAGGTTGAGTGAAAGGCTTTTAGTTCACATCTAACCTAATCACCTATTCACAACTCTCCATGCTTCCCCAAATTTCAAAATTTAAAATTTTCGAATAAATTTCTCAAAATGTACAGCAAACCAGAAACAAGAAAACTCTCCTCCTAAAAGATTCAGAACACATCATCATACAGCTAATGTCACATCATACAGCTAATGTAAGTATGACCATTAATGTCTGAATAAGAATATGCCATTTGCATTATAACATGAAGCTTAGTTACCAAGTGGCTATCTTCTTCAATTTAGAAAAGTTTTCCTTAATTCCAATTACTACACAAGTTTATAATCATTAGAATATATTACCCTGTAGACTAAACTTCCAAAGTAGATATAACACATATTAAAGTTTCAAATTGCAGTAACTCCTGTGAAAAAACTTTTAAAGAAATGGAAAGTGATGAGTTTGTATCATATCTAGGAAAAGATAAAAAGTTTGTTGAAGCCGGGCTCGGTGGCTCAGACTGTAATCCCGTGCCTTGGGAGGCTGAGGTGAGTGGATTGCCTGAGGTTGCGGGTTCAAGACCCACCTGGGCAAATTGGTGAGACCTCATCTCTACAATAAACCAAAAAAATTAGCCGGGTGTGGTAGCACGCGCCTGTAGTTCCAGCTACTTGGAAGGTTGAGGCAGAAGGATCGCTGGAGCCCAGCAGGACGAGGCTGCAGTGGCTGGGAGCGGCCACTGCATTCCAGTCTGGGCGACAGAGTGAGACTCCAACTCAAAAAAAAAAAAAAAAAGTTTGTTGATATTTTTCTCTGAAATAATCAAAACAAACTTATAGGCATTTTCAGATGCTACTGATTAATGGAATACGTACACTGAAATACAATTAGCCAAATTCAATTCCTACTTTTTAAACAATGTATAGTATGAATGAGTCTTTATCACTACTTTCTGAATAATAGTACTAAATTAAAATCTCAACACAATGCTTAGAGATCACTGAATCCCAGTCAATTCAGTGTTGGACTGTTTATTAAATATATTCCTACATTCATTTTAGATTTGCTTCCTTCCTTTTTCTTCCTCACAAGGAGAATGTAAGTAAGCAGCAAACATTTATTCAGTACAAATTTATTGAGCTACTGTTCTGTGCCAGATAATACAAATATGACATATTTTGTATATGTCATCCCATTTAATCTTCATAGCAACTCAAGAGAGGTATTTTTTAATCCCAATTCTACAGGTAAAGAAAGTAAAAAGGCTCAGAAAGGTAACTGACTTGCTTAAGGCAAGCAGGATTCCCAGTTAGAGCTGATATCAAAACCAGGTCTTTTTGTGCTATTCAACCTCTCCTCTCCCCACGCCCCTTCTCTACCCTGGGTCTCCTCATTTAAACATCACCAACCGTATCTGCCTCTGAAGTTTTCATTCTATTACATCTGCACTCCTTTAGCAGTACTAGCTCTTGTTTATCACATTATAAAACAAGAACGGTTAAAACTAACATGATTGAGAATGGTTTAATGTGGTTTTTTTTGGTTTTGTTTTGTTTTTGAGTTGGAGTCTCACTCTGTCGCCCAGACTGGAGTGCAGTGGCCGCTCCCGGCCACCGCAGCCTCGACTGCTGGGCTCCGGCGATCCTTCTGCCTCAGCCTTCCAAGTAGCTGGAACTACAGGCGCACGCTACCACGCCCGGCTAACTTTTTGATTTATTGTAGAGATGAGGTCTCGTTTGCCCAGGCGGGTCTCGAACCCGCAGGCTCAGGCAAACCACTCACCTCAGCCTCCCAAAGGCGTGGGATTACAGGCTGAGCCACCGAGCCCGGCTGTTTTAATGTGTTTCTTTCCTTTCTCAGACGTGTTCAATTTTCCATTCAATTATAGAATATACAAAGATATGGCAAGAAAATAAATGGCTAGCGGAAGAATTCTCAACACTAAGGTAGGATAAAAGAGAAAGATGTTCCAGGGCTATGCTATCCAACCTGGTAGCCATTAGTCACGCGTGACTACTGAGCACTAGAAATGTGGCTAGTCTGAATTGAGATGTGCTTAGTGTAAAATACAGACAGGAGCTCAAAGACTTGGTATTTCAAAATAAGCAAAATATTTCATTAATCTTTTATACTAATTACATGTTGAAGTGATAACTATTTTAAACATATTAGGTTAAATAATGAAACTAATTTTACATCTGTTTCTTTTACTTTTTTAAAAACGTGGCTACTAGAAAATTTTAAATTACGTATGTGGTTCACATTTTGGGGTGGGAAGTACAGTACTATTCCAGAGCCTTCCCATGAGACTCCAAATTATGCTATGCAGGCAGCTCTAGCTATTCCACCTGTACAAAAGCCATCCCTGAAGAGAAGGCCCAACGATTATGATTAAAATTCTTATAGCTCTTTTCTTGCTTCTGCCAAGTTGCGCAGAAGCGTGGCTATGTTCAAGATTCGGTGTCACCTGTAATCCACTGCCATGGTCGAGGAAGGCATTGCTACTGAAGGTGCAATGGACGTGAACACTGCTTTACAAGAGGTGCTGAAGACTGCCCTCATCCACGATGGCCTAGCACATGGAATTCGCAAAGCTGCCAAAGCCTTAGACAAGCGCCAGGCCCATCTCTGTGTGCTTGCATTCAACTGTGATGAACCTATGTATGTCAAGTTGATGAAGGACCTTTGTGCGGAACACCAAATCAACCTAATTATGGTTGTTGACAACAAACTAGGGGAATGGGTAGGCCTGTGTAAAACTGACAGAGAGGGAAAACCCTGTAAAGTGGTTGGTTGCGGTTGTATAGTACTTAAGGGCTATGGCAAAGAATCTCAGGCCAAGGATGTCATCAAAAAGTACTTCAGCCGGGCTTGGTGGCTCAGCCTGTAATCCCGCACTTTGGGAGGCTGAGGTCAGTGGATTGCCTGAGCCCGTGGGTTCGAGACCCACCTGGGCAACTTGGCGAGACCTCATTTCTACAATAAATTAAAAAAATCAGCCAGGCGTGGTAGCGCGTGCCCGTAATTCCGGCTACTCAGAAGGCTGAGGCAGAAGGATCGCCGGAGTCCAGCAGGTCAAGGCTGCAGTGGCCGGGAGCGGCCACTGCACACCAGTCTGGGCGACAGAGTGAGACTTCAACTCAAAAAACAAAACAAAACAAAAAAAAAGTACTTCAAATGCAAGAAATGAAAAAATAAAACTTTGGCTAAAGTTCTTCAAAAAGAAAGAAAAGAGAAATGGCAAATAAATATCAATTCTTACAGTAATAAGCCAAACCCCGCCAATCTTAAAAGCCAGCTTTCCAACTTTTGGTTTTATATACTTTTATATACTTATTTTTTATTGCTTAAGAACTATGCAACTTATCAGAGTCTTCATTCTTAATATAGATTCTAATTACAGCAGACTATAGAAGGTATAGTCAATGTATACAGACTTTAGGGCCTACTTAGAAGATACTGCTTCCAACACATTCCTGAAATTCAATTGTATTCTTAATTATTTGGTCCTCTCTCAAAGGGGAGGACCCAAAGAATTTCAGGTGACTGAAGTTTCTTTTTAATTGACATTTTATTCTCTATAAACTAAAATCTCAGGAAAAGACACCAGCAGAAGTGTTAAAAAAAAAAAAAAAAAAAAAAACCAAAAAAGTTAAAATAAAAAATTACATGATTTTTATAAAAATTGACCTATAATATTTTTATTATAAATACA
>CAUYQG010149863.1:0-12622 GCA_963574415.1 Tarsius wallacei | reverse complement strand
GCCCGGCTAATTTTTTGATTTATTGTAGAGATGAGGTCTTGCTTGCCCAGGCGGGTCTCGAACCCGCGGGCTCAGGCAATCCACTCACCTCAGCCTCCCAAAGGCGCGGGATTACAGGCTGAGCCACCGAGCCCGGCGGTATTTATATTTTTAAACAGTTGGAAGAAAAAGAACCTATAGAAGACGCCTATTTCATGACAAGTCAAAATGATATGAAATTCAAATTTTAGTGTCCATAGATAAAGTTTGATTGCAACATAAGCCAAGCTAATTCATTTATTATTGTCTACAGCTGCTTTGTGTTACAATAGCCAAGCTAAGTAGTAATATAGACCATATGGCCCCAAAGCCTAAAATAATTAATTACTATGTAATCCTTTACAAGAAGAGTTTGCTAACCCCTTGGCTAGACTATAAAAATTGAGGATTGCCTGGTGCAGTGGCTCACGCCTTTAATCCCAGCACTTTGGGAGGCTGAGGCAAGAGAATTGCCTTAGCCCAGGGGTTCGAGATCAGCCTGGGCAACATGGTGAGACTTCGTTTCTACATAAATAAAAAAATTAGCTGGGCATGGTGGCACACACCTGTAGTTCCAGCTACTTGGAAGGCTGAAGTGGAAGGATTGCCTGAACCCAGCAAGCCAAGGCTGCGGTGGCCGTGAGCGTGCCACAGCACTTTAGCCTGGGTGACAGAGTGAGACTCTGACTCAAAAGAAAGCAAACAAAAGGGAGGATTGTGGCATGGGATGAGGTTGAAAAGACAGGAAAGAACAGGGCCATGCAGGACATTATAGTCAATAAATTTTTTTTGTGAATTTTATTATTTTAAAAAATTGATGTACAACAGGAAACTACTGAAGGATAGAAAGCAAAGGAGTGTCATGATCTATGTTTATGTTCTAGGAAGATTATTCTGACATTTAACTTTGGATCAGGATGTACAGGATAGTGAAAAACCATCATTTTCATTGTAGATACTAGAAAAACATGCAAGTATAACACAGATGAACATCGGGGGTTTATGAGTTCTACATAGACTATAGAAAGCGCCGGTCTTGGTGGCTCAGCCTGTAATCCCAGCGCTTTGGGAGGCCGAGGTGAGTGGATTGCCTAAGCCCGTGGGTTCGAGACCCGCCTGGGCAACTTGGCAAGACCTCATCTCTACAATAAATCAAAAAAATTAGCCGGGCGTGGTAGCGCACACCTGCAGTTCCAGCTATTTGGAAGGCTGAGGCGGAAGGATCACTGGAGCCCAGCAGGTCGAGGCTGCAGTGGCCGGAAGCGGCCACTGCACTCCAGTCTGGGTGACAGAGTAAGACTCCAACACAAAAAAAAAAAAAAAAAAAAGAATATAGAAAGCTGGAAAAGGCATTGCTCTTCCCATAACAATGAGAAAAGTCCAGATAAACTGTAAAATCAGATTATTAGAAAGTTGAGTGTGCAGAGCAACTAACTAGCCTGAATTCTAAGGAAAGATAGGTTTTTCCAAGAAAAGACAGTATGAGCACTGGTTCACCTGTGGCAATGGGAAGATGAGACTCCATATCATCAAATGTCAAGAATTCAGCTAAAAGTTAAATATCTAAAGGACAACTGTAGGCTTGTATGAATGCATAGAGCACCTGGGAGGCACAGACACAAGGAAAATTCACATCCTTGCAGACTGTTTTCCATAGACCATATTGAGAGCTTATCAGAAGAATTTGGGAAAGGACAGGAGACTTGGAAAAAATCACCCTCAACTTTAAAGGCTTGGTGGAGAGGAGTAGTCATCTCTATGAGAAAGGCATGAAGTCATGCCAAAAACCTTTTGCCATAAGAAAAAAAATACCTTAAGCCACTGAGGAAGGTTTGTAAACTCCCTAAGGCACAAGTGCAGAACCACTGAAGCTGTAAAAAAAAAAAACTCTTCCTGGGGAAGAATGAAGAGCATTAGAGGTTTGGGTACCTTGGCTCAAAGCATTAAAAGTTTCCTACCACTGGAGAAAGGGCATTGTCACCAAGAAAGTGACACCCATGAAGAACAGAGGCATGGCATTTGCCTAAGACTACAGTTGAACCAGAACAACAGAAAAATCCCCCAACCCCTACTCCCATCATGGTAGGAACTCTAAGCAATAATAAATTGCAAAGCCGGGCTCGGTGGCTCAGCCTGTAATCACACGCCTTGGGAGGCTGAGGTGAGTGGATTGCCTGAGCCCGCGGGTTCGAGACCCGCCTGGGCAACTTGGTGAGACCTCATCTCTACAGTAAATCAAAAATTAGCCGGGTGTGGTAGCGTGTGCCTGTAGTTCCAGCTACTTGGAAGGCTGAAGCGGAAGGATCGCCGGAGGCCAGCAGGTTGAGGCTGCAGTGCCCGGGAGCGGCCACTGCACTCCAGTCTGGGTGACAGAGTGAGACTCCAACTCAAAAAAAAAAAAAATTATTATACTTAATACGTTAAAAGGTCTATTAGAAACAACAAAAGCATAAATAGGAGGCTAATTTTATGAGATAACTATTAGACAATTTCTAGTTCTAGAAACAGCAATATGGAAATAGAGATAAAGAATGCCTTTTATGAGCTCATCAAAAGACTAGACACAATGAAAGGAATCAGTGAACTTAAATACAGCTCTACAGAAAATTATACAAAATGAAACACAAAGAGAAAAAGTAGTTAAAATATACACAGAAGAATGCATATGGCGTTTTGGGGAAAAGAGAAACAGTTTAACATATGGTTAAATTTTTTCCATGGATAATGAAAGACATTAATCCACAGAACCAAACATCACAACAACAAATCCAAGAAGAATTTAGAAATAATAACCCTAGACACATTCAAATTGCTGAAAACTAAATATAAAAAGAATATCTTGATGGCAATCAGAAAAAAGTTACACTGTATACAGAAGAAAGATAAAAATTATAATAGATTCTCATCAGACATCATGGAAGGCAGAAAACAATGACGTAAAGTAAATAATTGAAAAAATGGGCCGGGCTCGGTGGCTCAGTCTATAATCCCGGCCTTGGGAGGCCGAGGTGAGCAGATTGCCTGAGCCCGCGGGTTCGAGACCTGCCTGGGCAACTCAGCGAGACCTCATCTCTACAATAAATAAAAAAATTAGCTGGGCATGATAGCGCGCACCTGTAGTTCCAGCTACTTGGAAGGCTGAGGTGGAACGATCGCCGGAGCCCAGCATGTCGAGGCTGCGGTGGCCGGGAGCGGCCACTACACTCCAGTCTGGGCGACAGAGTGAGACTCCAACTCAAAAAAAAAAGAAAAAAAAAAAAAAAGAAAAAAAAAAAAAGAAAAAATGTCAGCCCTAAGCTTTCCACAGAATGAAAATGTATTTCAAATTTGATAGAGAGCCCAAGTGCAGTGGCTCATGCCTATAATTCCAGCACTTTGGGAGGCTGTGGTAGAGGATTGCTTGAGCCCAGGAGTTCAAGACCTTGTCTTGACAAAAAATCAGAAAATTAGCTGGGCATGGTGGCATGCACCTATTGTCCCAGCTACTCAGGAGGCTGAGGCAAAAGGATTGCCTGAAACCTGGAGGTTGAGGCTGTCATGATTGTGCCACTGCACTCTAGCCTTGGTGACAGTGCAAGACCCTATTTCAAAACAAATAAAAAATAGAGGATTAAAAAAAAAACAAAACCACAACAGAAAATTTGTTACCATAAAAATTCACTATAAGGAATATTAAAGAAATTTCTTCAGACAGAAGAAGCAGGATATCAGATAGAACCTTGAGTCTATGCAAAGAAATTAAGATATAAAAACATGGATAAAATAGCATTTAGTTATTTATTTCATTGCTTTTAAAGATAACTGATGGCAAAGATGTTCTCTCTAACCAAAGCTAATAAAAATTTTGTAGCCATCCCAGAGAGTGCAAGAAGGCAAAAAAAAAAAAAAAGTATATATAGTAATGAAAAAGAAACAACAACCCTCTATTCATATATGACAATTGTGAAATTCCCTTAGAAATTACAAAAAGCTGTAAGTGCTATTAAAAAGTGTAGTGACCGGGCTCGGTGGCTCAGCCTGTAATCCTAGCACTTTGGGAGGCCGAGGCGAGAGGATTGCTTGAGCCCACGGGTTCAAGACCCACCCAGGCAACTTGGTGAGACCTCGTCTCTACAATAAATAAAAAAAAATTAGCTAGGCGTGGTAGCGCGCGCCTGTAGTTCCGGTTACTTGGAAGGCTGA
Source organism: Tarsius wallacei (assembly GCA_963574415.1). NCBI lineage: Eukaryota > Metazoa > Chordata > Mammalia > Primates > Tarsiidae > Tarsius > Tarsius wallacei. The sequence continues at coordinate 8,422 of CAUYQG010149863.1, read as the reverse complement.
GGCGGAAGGATTGCAGGAGCCCATCAGGTCAAGGCTGCAGTGGCTGGGAGCGTGCCACTGTCCTCCAGCCTGGGTGACAGAGTGAGACTCCAACTAAAATAAAAAAAAAAAGTTTAGCAAGTTAACAGGATACAAGATTAACCTGTAAAATATATTTTAGAGTAACAAGAATTCAAATAAATAAAATCAGAAATAAAATGGGAGACATTACAACTGGTACCACAAAAATACAAAATAATTTGATACTATTATGTATATGCCAACAAATTAGAAAACCAAGTTGACATGGGTAAATTTCTAGAAATGCACAACCTACCAAGATTGAGCCAAGAAGAAATAAAACCTGAATAGACCAATTATGAGTAACAGGATTTATTTGTTTTTTTTTAAAAAAGCTTTCAATCATAAAAAGCCCAGGACTTAATGTCTTTTTTAAAATTAATTAATTAATTAATTAATTTATTTATTTTGAGTCGGAGTCTCACTCTGTCGCCCAGACTGGGGTGCAGTGGCCGCTCCCGGGCACCGCAGCCTCGACCCGCTGGGCTCTGGTGATCCTTCCGCCTCAGCCTTCCGAGTAGCTGGAACTACAGGCACGCGCTACCACGCCCGGCTAATTTTTTTGATTTATCGTAGAGATGAGGTCTCGCCAAAGTTGCCCAGGCGGATCTCGAACCCGCGGGCTCAGGCAATTCACTCACCTTGGCCTCCCAAAGCGCAGGATTACAGGCCTCCCAAAGCGTGGGATTACAGGCTGAGCCACTGAGCCCGGCCTTTCTATTTTTTTTTTTTTTAAAGTGAAATGATCCAGTTTTTTTCCTTGAGGTTCGGGCTCAGCTGCCTTCATTGCAGTGTGTTATGTGTGCAGTTGTGTATGTAAGAATTGAGGAAAAGAAATGTGAGGAGACAACTGGAGCAGTTTTACCAATAACCTTTCAGCCAACCCTTGGTTTTGATTTCTTCCTTCCCCCCCATTTCTGAGGTTCTGCTATGTAAGTGGTCACCTTTCCATTGCAGTCCCTTTTGCTCATTCTGGGTTAGCTCCTTCCCTCTGTCTTATCCTTCTGTATACTTCTAGTAGTTTGTGTTCCAGGTATGTGTTGAAATCTCCATGCTGATTGCTCCTTTTAACTGGGTTTTTAAATTTATTTTTTACATTCTTTTACTTTCATTTTAAGGGACTTTTGGGATGGACAAGACAATGTGTGTCTGTCTATGTGCTTAGACTGTCTTCCCTTCCCTCCTTCCTTCCTTCCTTCCTTCCTTCCTTCCTTCCTTCCAACCTACCCTGTTGCCAGGGTTGGAGTGCTGTGGCACCATCACGGCTCATGGTAGCCTCAACCTTCTGGGCTCAGGCGATCCATCTTCTGTCTCAGCCTCCCAAGTAACTGAAATTACAGGTGTGTACATCACACCTGGCTAAGTTTTTAATTTTTTGTAGAGATGATGTCTCGCTATGTTGTCCAGGGTGGTCTCAAATTCCTAGGCTCAAGCAGTCCTTCTGCCTTGACTTCCTAAAATGTTGGGATTACAGGGGTGAGCCAATGTGCCCAGCCTAAACTGTTTTCTTGATTTGGGAGGTCAGAAGTAGTTTGCCCATGTCCAGTGGAGTCCTGCTGTGAGTATAGAGGCTTCTGGACTGAGAGCCCAAATTACGTTTTGATCTGTTAATCATTACTGTGGCCCATGAGCCATCCTGTCCACCCTGTGGGAATTTAGTCCAGATCATGTTTGAGCTTTGGTATAATCAGGCTGAGCTAACTGTATAAGAATTGGGAAAAGCTTAAAAGTCCACTTCCCTAAATGGAGTTGGGGGACAAATTAAAGCATTTAGGTAGAAGTTTCTTAACTGGATAATACAAGGAGTATAAAGAGAGTGAGTGAGCCCAAGGAAGGACCTATTCACAGTTGGTACTCTGTGCCCAGCATAGTGGCAGGGTCTGCAATAGCATGTATTTTCTGTGGTTGAATTTCATCTGATATATGCTGGAAGGCAGGTTTTACTCCACTTCAGTCCTCATGTTATTACCTGGGTTTTATTTTTTTATGGTGACTTTACCCTGATTCTGACAATAAAGGTTGGGAATGTTTTTCTTATTGGCTCATATACCTTGGACTCTACAATCAAGGAAACATACAGCCACTTTCAAACTACCAAAATTAAGGTTATATCTGTGTGTGTGTGTGTGTGTGTGTGTGTGTGCGTATGTAACTTGTTTCATTATTTTTAGGCCTTCCTAAAGTCAGAGGAGTATTAACCAATATTTTACATTTAAAAAAAAAAATAGCCGGACTCGGTGGCTCACCTGCGCCTTTGGAGGCCGAGGTGAGTGAATTGCATGAGCCCGTGGGTTCGAGACCCGCCTGGGCAACTTGGTGAGACCGCATCTCTACAATAAATAAAAAAAAATTAACCGGGCATGGTAGCGCGCGCCTGTAGTTCCAACTACTTGGAAGGCTGAGGTGGAAGGATCACCGGAGCCCAGCAGGTCGAGGCTGCGGTGGCTGGGAGCGGCCACTGCACTCCAGTCTGGGCAACTGAGTAAGACTTCAACTCAAAAATAAATAAATAAATAAATAAAACAAAGGGTTCACTTTTTGCAATAAATTCTCAAATTTATACGGAGTTCTTGTTGGTATATAGTTGGAGACATGGATCTAATCCCCCCCCCCATGCTCCCCTTTTAAGGTATCTAACCTGCTGCACTAGCATCTTTATTGAATAAGATATTCTCTCCCACTGGAGTGTGATGTTACCTATATTAAGTAGAGTTTTATGTTTTTAAAGAGTATTGTACTATTTCTCTTACAGGCATCGGTTTTGGATGTCAAGGAATATAAAACTTCTGAAAGAACAGTTGTAGTTGCTGGTCTTCCAGTTGGCCTTTTTAGTGATCAGTTATTGGCCATATTAGTGAGGATTCACTTTCAAGATATTAAGAATGGGGGTGGAGATGTTGAAGATGTGATATATCCGACAAGAACCATGGGAGTTGCATATGTAATATTCAAAGAAATAAAAGGTATTTTCAAATCTAATTTCTATAATCTTAGAAATAATTCTTCAACGACATTTGAAAATTGCATTTCATTAAAATGATTCATGGGATTGGTACATTTTAAAGTATCTCTTAAAAAATATTATTTTATTCCGAATATAAACGTGGCACAGTATTGCATTAGTATCTGCTTTATTACTGGTAAAGTTGAACTGAGAAATGTGGCTTGGATCTGAGATCAGATTGACCCATTCTGTTCCCTGCCCTCCATCCCTGGCACAGGCAAGGAATTTGGGTCTGCAAACACACCCCTCCAGCCTCATGGAGGCTTAGTGGCTGGCAGAATACATTGCCAGAGAAAGACGAGTCTCCATGCCAGCCTTTTGGAGGTGAAAGTACCACATGGGAGTAGGAGCAAAGGAAGAGACCTTGCTCATTCATTTATTCACAAATATTTATCGAGTACTTGTTATTTGCCAGGCAACATTCTAGGCTTTGAGGATACAGCAATGAATGAAATAGGCAAGACTTTTCTTTCATGAAACATACATGTGTAGGGATGAGCAGATTAGAAACAAATACATGAATATATAATGTGTTGGGTGCTTTATTTATAGGTTACTTATATTTATGCTTATGGTTATATATGTTAATACATAGGTGCTATGAAAGAATATAAAGAAGAATAAAGAGATAGAAGGTGATGGAGAGTGCTGTTTTAGATGGATAGGAAAGGAAATTCTCTGTTTAGAAGACATTTGGGCAGAGACCTGAATGAAATAAGGGAATGATTCATGCAGGTAAGGGGAAAGAACATTCTAGGCCAAGGGAAGGACTGGTAATTTTGGGAGGGGGAAAAAGCATTCTGGGCATTTGAAGAACAACAGGGAGACCTGTATGACTGCAATGGAGTGGGCAGGGGAAGAGTAAGAGGAGATGTGGTTAGTTGGGGAACTGGGGCCATTTTATGGATCATGGTAAGGCGCCAGGGATTTTATTCTGGTTGAGATGGAGGGTTTCTATCAGAGGTTGACAAGCTTGAACTGTCTTTTCTTAAATGATCCAGCTAGCTGCTGTGTGGAGAATAGGAGCTACTACTCATTATTGGCTTTGATAGGGCGGTAGCAGAGCTGGTAATGAGAACTGGTGGGTGTTCAGGATTTGTTGGTGGATTAGATGTCATTTTCTGAGATGGATAAGACTAGGGATAGAGTATGTTTGGGAGAGGGATAGTCATTGAGAGCTGAGTTTTGAGACAGGGTGTGATGACACACACCTATAATCCCAGCACTTTGGGAGGCCAAGGTGGGAGGATCACTTGAGTCTAGGAATTTGAGACTAACCTAGTGAGACCTTATCTCTACAAAAAATCAAAAAATATAGGCAGGCATGGTGGTACATGCCTACAGTCCCAGCTACTCAGAAGGCTGAGGCAGAAAGATTGCTTGAGCCCAGGAGGTTGAGGCTGCAGTGACCCAAGAGCGTGTCACTGCACTTTAGTCTGGACAACCAGAGGGAGACTCCAACTCAAAAAGAAAAAGTTGAGTTTTGATCAATGAGATGCTTATTAGGATAATGAAGTGAGATTTCTACAGGCAGAAGGGAGAACGTTTGAAGCTAAAGATAGAATTTAGAAAGCAATACATCTAGAGATGGCATCTAAAGTCATGGAGATTGTTGAGATCACCCGGGGATGGGCATAGGTTAGCAGAGAAGTATGAGGCCTGAGGTCTGGGGCTTGCTAACACCTAGAGAATGGAAAGAGGAGGATTGGAAAGGAAACTGAGCAGATCAGCCAGGACAGTGTGGGATCTTGGATTCAAAAAGATGAAGTGTCCTTGTGACCATAATTAACAGAATGAGGGATGGTCTTTTAGGTTTTTGTTTTCTATCCATATATGTTTACCTTGTGTGTTTTCAAAAATGTGATTAGGATCATATTTACACATAAGATAAATTTTAATATGCTAAAGTCCAAGGAATAAGCTATTTGATTGCTGAAGTTAGGGAAATAATGAAGACAAGGTCTTAGCCATTCTAAAAAATAGAATTGAATATCTTTTTTTATTATTATTTGTTAAAATAATGATTAGAGTGTTGTATGACAAACACTTCTGATGTCAGTGTTTCCACTTAGTTGCAAAGAATGTCATCAGACAAAAGAAACTCCAGCTATCGAAGAAGGTTGGATCTGCTCAACTCACGGTCTCTTGTTTTAGTGAAAAGGTAAGGAGTGGTGCTGAAGATGTGGTGTACTCTTGCATCCCATTTCCTTTTTGAAGCCTTTCCTATGTCAGGAGACACAAAGTGCTCTCACCCCATGAATGCTAGAAAAGAGCATGGAAACTCCCTAACCTGAGTCATGTTAAAGATCAGAACTGTCTCTTGAAATGTTGATTATTGCCTCATCTATTTTTATCTTTTGGTGTGCTCCACTCAATGCATTTAAAGTGACAGTAACCTTTTATGTTGTCACGGATGATGTCAGGTACTAAAGACTTATTTTGGGAAAAAATTAGAATAAACATTTAAAAAGGAGCTTTGAAGAGACAGGAAAAGTGGGAATAAAAGGAAGAAGTGAAAATTCAAAGGGCTAGTTTACAAACTTCATTCTGTGTAAGGAACTCAGCATTGTTCATCTGATGAAATTTAAACTGGGGATGGGGACGTCATTAGGAAACCCTATATAAGAGAGAAGAACCAGAATGGTTTGTATCTATGGGTTCAGCATACGATTTCGTTTCAAAAAGCATTGTCTCTAAAAATTATTTGACTGCTTCTGTGTTAGGGTATGTGGGGAGAAACTGTGAATCTCAAGTTGAATAACCTGAGATCCCTTTGCTGGGCTTCTTTGGTACAAGAAACAAATCTGGGCCAGACAATTGGCGCCTGGTTTAAGGTAACTGCTGTGGAGATAAGAACATGGCAGAAAAAGAGAAATATGAGATTACAGAGCAGCGCAAGATTGATCAGAAAACTGTGGACTCGCAAATCTTACCAAAAATCAAAGCTATTCCTCAACTCCAGGGCTACCTGCGATCTGTGTTTGCCCTGACAAATAGTGTTTATCCTCACAGATTAGTGTTCTAAGTTTCTTTGAAAGAACCAAATTAAAGAACTGATAATGTTTAAAAAAAAAAAAGAACATGGCAGAAAAGAATATGTTTGTGTCGTGTGTTCCCCTAGGCAGTACTGTTTTAATTACTTTCTTTTAATTTTAGGTCTTCAGCTGTGTAAAAGCTTTCCTTGATCTTTCTGTTTTTCGGAGTCAAGTTATTCTAGAAAGTCTGGTCATGGACCTGAAAAAGAAAATCCCAACTTTAAGCTTCAGTCCTTTGGAACCCAATGGAAGAATCTCTGTGGAAGGATCGTTTCTGGCTATCAAGAGCCTCAACGAATTTTTGCTATTAAGGGCAAGTTCTCTCTTAGGAAAAAAAAGGACTTTTACCAGTGAGGAGAGAAAGTGGCATAGACAAAGCCCCAAAAGGAATATACAGGGAAGTAACAGCTCTTCAGAGTCACTCAGGACCTTAGAACCTGAGACTGCTGGAAGGGCAGAAATGCTTATGCTCGACACAGATATTTTTCTTTACCTGAAACAAAAGTGTCAATTTTATGAACGCACACTGAACAAGTACCATGTTCTATGTCGGGAGAGAGTGGATGGTGAAATCACCACAATTTGTCTGAAAAATGCTCAAGCTGGTTTTCAGCCAAACAATGTAAAACATGCAAAAGAGCTCATTGAGAAAAAGTTACAGACTCTTTACTTCGAGCTTAGAAAAGAGACATTTATTTTGGAAGGGAAGGAAAAGAGAGAGAAAGGCAATATTAAAAGGACATGTGAAGTATTAGGTTCGAGATACCCTCGGGTCTTGATTAACTTTTATAGGACACACATTGACATTATAGGATCCTCCTCTGACACCTACCTATTTAAAAAAGAGGTCATGAAATTAATAAGGCAAAAGGTTAGTTAATAAATCTCAGCAATAGTAGTGGTAATGGTGATAATGTCTGCTCCATTGCTGAGCACCAACCATGCTGTGAATGAGGCTAGTTTTCGTACCTTCTCTCGTTTAATCCTTATGACCATCCTTGTCTTAAGTGTTACTATCTCTCATGCTATTAGGGAAGAAACTAGGATTTGTATTTGGAGAAGTTGAAACACTTTTCCGAAGTTATCTAGTTGATAAGGAATGAGACTAGGGCTTAGACCAGTCTATCCAAATACAGAGATAATATCTAAGGAATAAAACTTTGAAAAACGAACTCATCAAACTTTTAAGAAATATTATTTTCTCAGTAACTCAAAATTATTAGAAAAAGAAGTAGTCTTAGCATATGAGAAGTTTGAATGACTATTGTTATGCTATTGGAAATTTCTTAACATTTACGAAGCTTATGTTTACTCCGTACAGAATTAGAGTGCCGGCAAAATTTACTTGGGAAACTACTTAGATAGAAAGCTTTTCTGATGCAGGTAATCATTGCTTGACTAAATTCTCTTGCTTCAAGGCTGTTGGACTTGGGGGACATTACTGCTACTAATTTAGCCTGAGTTCCTACATAAAATGTTAATTCTTTTATTATAATTGCCAAATATCAATTGAGTCATTTGTGTCACACCCAACTAAAACAGAATCAATAAATTGGGAGGAAACATTGCTTGAAGAATATAATCATTTGTGACCCTGTCTACTGAAACTGCTTGCTGTCACTTGAAACTAGTTTTATCTATAGCTGCTGAGATAACCTCTGCAACTCTAGACTAATTTTGTCCACCACCATCATCCACCAAGCAGAGCTTGCCAGCTTGCCAAAGCTTTACTGGTACCAATAAACTTTCTTTTAGGACCACATGTTACATTCCTCTTTTTTATAAAATCTCCAACTGTCTCTTTGTTCTTCAGGCATACCAAAGACCACCCAGAATTGCAGTTCTTTTTTCCCTACACACCTGGCATGTTTTGATTTATTGTAGAGACAAGGTCTCACCAAGTTTCCTAGGCTGGTCTCAAACCCCTGGGCTCAGTCAGTCCTCTTGCCATGGCCTCCCAAAGTGCTGGGATTACAGGCATGAGCCACCATGCCCAGCCTATTCTTTATTTTCTGTCTGGACTTAATTTGGCCTTTGTGTATTCCATGCTTGCATTTAATTGATTTTTATATAGTTGGCATTAAACCACAGCGCCCATATGGGCTTTCAAAGTTTAGGGATATGCCAAGATATTTTCTGGGACTGTAGCTGATAACATGTTCAAATATTTTTATGGATCGTCTAGTCTGTTGTTCTTAAAACTGAACTGAAAGACAATGGCTATAAAATCATACTCTCCAAATAAGATATTCATATATCATTGATATCTTGAGAACTAAAAAAACCCCAAAAAACAAACCAAAAAAACCATTCAAGATTCAAA
>CAUYQG010149862.1:0-46127 GCA_963574415.1 Tarsius wallacei | reverse complement strand
AATCCATTGTCCCTAAAAATACCTGTAGACTTAGGACGAGTCATTATTGACCGTGACGTAGTTCAAATGAACCCTTTTCTTTCAAGGGAGTTTGAGTCAGCACTCTTATTTCATCTCATTCTGCAACATGAAGTCTTCCCTTTAAGCCTTCTCCTGGCTTTCTGTCTTTCCTCTTTTACCTTCTTGGCTCTGAGAATTCCGCTGGACTGCGGTTATGATTCAAGCTCTGCTTTATCTCATGCTGGAAACATTTATCCTCCCACTGGTTTGCAAAAGATTCTCATTTCTAAAAGCTAATTCCTGTGAGACGCCCTGGCCAGTGTGGCAAGCACTGGAGCGGTAGTGAGAGCAGTGTTTTCACACACCCCTGTAGCCAAGAGGGGAGTCCTACTGAATGTTAGGTGGGGTTGACCCCAGCGTTTCTTTTTTGGGGCGGGGGGATTTAGAATCTCACTCTGTTGCCCATGTTGGAGTGCAGTGTCGTGACCACAGCTCATTGCAGTTTCAACCTTCTAGGCTTAGGCTATCCTTCTACCTCAGCCTCCCAAGTGGGTGGGACTACAAGCACACCCCACCATGCCTGGCTTGTTTTTTGATTTTTTTGTAGAGACAAGGTCTCACTAGGTTGGTCTTGAACTCCCAGACTCAAGCAATCTTCCCGACTCAGTCTCCCAAAGTGTTAGGATTACAGGTACGAGCTACCGCGCCTGGCCGACTTGGGCATTCTTAAGCCCTGCTAGTAAAACAGGGGCTCACCTCACCTAGACTCCCCCTGCTAAGCCTTTCTCCCCCCAGTGTCTGTTCCTACTGATATCCTTGAGAATTCTGAATCACAGTGAACCAGCAGCTAGAACTCAGGCTGGGAGGATGGAACACTCTTAGTAGTTTAGGCTGCTTATTCGAGGTCCAGGTTCTCTCTGCCACTTGGGCTGCTGACAAGGACACTGTCTATAGAAGCTTAGGCAGCTCCAGTTTTTAGCATTCAGAAAAACAAGCATTGTTTGGTGGTGACAACTGTGAGATCTGAGGCATAAATTGCCTCCCTCATGGTCTCGACTTCTGACTTCTTTATTTTATTATCCACCATTAGTGACAGTGTGTTGAGCTCCTACTGTGTGACGAGTCCTAGACACACATAAGCTTGTCTGATTCTCGCAACCACTTCATAAGAGGAGTGTTATTATTGTCCCCATCTTACAGCCAAAATAACTAAGGTGCAGTGAGGTTTTGTAACTTGGCCAGGGTCACAGCTAGAAGAGTCAGAGCTGTGATTTGAAGCAAGGTGTATTTTCCCTCACAGTTAAAAATATATTTTTTTAAACTCCATGTTTCTCTAACTTCTACATGCACAAGCATCACGTTGGGGTCTTGCTAAATTGCAGGGGTTTTTTTCTGAGTCACAGTCTCACTCTGTTGCCCAGGCTGGAGTACAGTGGCATGACCATGGCTCACCTTGACCTCCTGGGTTCAGCGATCCTTCTGCTTCAGCCTTCTGGACTACAGGTGTGCACCACCATGCAGCTGATATTTTTGATTTTTTGTAGAGACAAGGTCTCGCTATGTTGCTTAGGCTGGTCTCAAACTCCTGGGCTCAGGTGATCCTCCCACCTCAGCCTCCCAAAGTGCTAGGATTACAGGTGTGAGCCACTGCACCTGGCCTAAATTACAAATTTTGATTCAGCAAGTCTGAGGGCAGAATTTCCATCAAGCTCCCAAATTGCTGGTTCTACAAGCACACTGAACAGCAGGGCTCCCCCCACATCTTCCCTCTTGGGGCTGGATAATTCTTTGTCATGGGGAGCTGTTTTGTGCATTGTGGAATGGTTAGCAGCTTCCCTGGGCACTGCCCACACCAGTCATGACAATAAAAAAAAAATGGCTCCAGACATCACAAAAATGGAGCAAAGCCACCTCAGCAAGAACCCCTGATTCAGCGAGGAAACTAAAATGAAAACATTAGGCAACTGTGAGCCATGAACCTTGTTCTAATGATAAACATGGGCACTGTTTTAACTTGGATAATAACTCCTAAGCCTACTGCACCAGCATTTACTGAGTCCCTTACATGTACCCCACGATGCGATGTGCTAGGTGGTCCAGTGAGGGCTACTTCGATGATTCTAATGTTCTGCAGAACAATCTCTGGGACCAGCTTCTCTCCCTGACTTGTAGCCTTGCTGAGAGATGGTGGCACAGAGGCCAGCATGGGAGGCGAGGCTCAGCACAGTGGAAGCTCCACCCCAGGGGCGGAGCTTTGTCTGTGCCCTCTGTGATCATATACAACTGCTGGGCTCCAGTCCCTCCCTCTGTGTGAAACGTGAGAAATATCACTCACCTCTGACTGCCCTACCATGGAGCCCACAGGCAATGACAGACATAAAGTCTACAAAGCCAGAGAACCAAATGCCGCACAACGTGTTAGTCTAGTCTTAGACTTCACTATTCTGATATCTCCTAGAAAGAGGATGACATCTCCTAGGATGTAGCATGCTTAAATTATGTCAACTTTCAGAAACAACAGCCTCCAAAGGATTCTAAGAATTGTAAAACCAATCATCACTTGGGAGTCCTAAGAGACACTACCTCCGCTTAAATCCTTGCAGTGACATTCCCAATAGAGTCATACATATATCATCTGTACTGCTATATCCATGGTTTAGATGACAAATTATTCGCCAACAACTCTGTATGAGGAAAATATTCTGTATTCTTCTATCTGCCCACATGTATGGGGGAGACCATGACACTGCACAGCTGGTATGGACAGAATCCGAGCTGTGCCCTGCACATGCCCACCTGTGTGTCTGGTCCATACTGTGCCCTGCACATGCCTGCCCGTATGTCTGATGTGAGGCTGTCCAAAGCGCAGAACACAGACCCTTCCGCGTGTTCTCACGGAACATCGATGTGAAATTCTGAGCTGCAGTCAGAATTTGTTTATGGATGTGACATGAAATCACATGTCACATGCCCCATAAGAAAGAGGCGCTCCAGAGGAAAATGAAGACACAGATCCTTATTCTCCCATTTTCTGGATTTTTCTGCATGCTACCCTACAATGGAGCATTCTAGAACTCTAGCTCTCCTGAAAATGCTGAACTCCCAGGCCAAAAGAAAAAGCCATTTTAAAAAATGCTAGTTATTCTGAAGCCTCTGCTTTAACAAGATAAATAGACTTTGAAGAGTTAAAATTGACATGAAAGCTCTGGAGAAAAGTAACCGACAACAGGGATGAACATCAGGAGCTGCTGTGAAGAACATTTCTTGGAAAAGCAAAGTAAAATGACCGTGTAGATGTAATGCTGTCAAGCTGTCTACAGAGTATGGACAACTTTAGCTCTGCTACAACAGAAACCAGAGACTGGGTGGGCAGGGGCTTCAAGCTCCATGTACCCTATACCCTAGAAACAGCAGACGCACCAGGAACATTTGCCCAATGAGCCGGAGTGCAGTGGCATAGCCCCTTGACCCCCCCTGGGCTCAGGTAAGTCTAATTTAAAAAAAAATAATTTCTGTTGAGACGAGGTCTCACTATGTTGCTCAGGCTGGTTTCAATCTCCCGGGCTCAAGCAATCCTCCTGCTTTGATCTCCCAAATTGCTGGGTTTACAAGTGTGAGCCACCATGCCCAGCCTGAACCTCATTCTTTTCTCCATTGCATTATATGATGGTCTAGATATAGAAAAATGGAATTTTTCAAAAAAAAAATAAAACATTTGTTTGGTAAAAAGAAATACTGTTAAATGCTTGCCACATGCAAGGCGTGGATGAGACACAGTCCCTCAAATCTCAACAGGGTGACTGAGAGAAATACATGACCATAGAATAAAGAAAATCTAAAGAAAGTGTTCTAGAAATTCAGCAAAGAAAGACAAAGTTCTGCTGTTTATCAGGCCAAGATCATGGGCCCAGGAGCCTGGATCAAACCCTGGCTCTACCACAATCTAGCTCCTCAGCCTAAAACAGTTTATCTGATCACTTGACACCTCAGTTTCCTCACTCGCAAAATTTGCATAACACTGCCAAGGTGAGGGGATGACTGAAGAAAACCAGACCTGCACCCAGTAAGCACTTAATAAACTGTCAACTGCAATTCTTATCATCGTTGATTTTTTGGAAAGGGGGCGTGATTCTCAAAAAGGTAAAATTCAGACAGGAAGAAATGATAAGAGGCATTTTAGTAAATGGACTAGCCCAAACAAGGTATGCAGGTAACTATCAAGCCATCATTGATTAGATACATATTGGCTAATGACCAAATGCCAAGTACACGTGAAGACAGATGACAAAGATGGCTGACTCTAGATTACTTAAGGCCTTGAGTGCCTGGTCAAACTATATATATATATATATATATATATATATATATATATATATTTTTTTTTTTTTTTTTGAGTAGGAGTCTCACTGTCACTCTGTTGCCCAGGCTGGAATGCAGAGGCACACTCACAGCCACCGCAGCCTTGACCTGCTGGGCTCAGGCAATCCTTCTGCTTCAGCCTTCCAAGTAGATGGAATTACAGACATGCACCATCACACCCAGCTAACTTTTTGACTTATTGTAGAGAAGAGGTCTTGCCATATTGCCCAAGCTGATCTCAAACCCCTGGGCGCATGCAATCCTCTCACCTCTGCCTCCCAAAGTACTGGGATTACAGGTGTGAGCCACCGTGCCTGGCCAATCTACATATTAATTAGTAAGAATTAGTAAGAGTGAGACCTCCAACTCAAAAAAACAAAAAAACAAAAGAAGAAAGAAAAATTTCTTGGCTATCAGTGAATATACAGCTTTATGGTTAGACACATGATAGGCCACTATCAAACAAGTGCTAGAATAAAGCTAAGAACACAGAATAGAGAGCCTAACTCTGCCACAGACAGGGATGATGGAGGTGCAAAGGTGTGACGGGGAGGCAGGTAACACACTTAAAAAGAAGGTGGCGGCCAGGCTTGGTGGCTCAACCTGTAATCCCAGCACTTTGGGAGGATGAGGCAAGTGGATTGCCTGAGCCTGTGGGTTCGAAACCAGCCCAGGCAACTTGGCGAGATCTCGTCTCTACAGTAAATACAAAATTAGCCAGGCGTGGTAGCGTGCACCTGTAGTTCCAGCTACTTGGAAAGCTGAGGCAGAAGGATTGCCGGAGCCCAGCAGGTCGACGCTGGGGTGGCCCTGGGGTGGTGAGCATGCCACTGCACTCCAGCCTGAGCGACAGAGTAAGACTCCAACTCAAAAAAAAAAAAAAAAAAGAAGATAGCAGCCAGGTATGGTGGCTCACACCTGTAATCCCAGCACTTTGGGAGGCTGCGGCAAGAGGATTGCTTGAGCCCAGAAGGTTCAAGACCAGCCTGGGCGACATAACAAGACCTCATCTTTATTAATAATAATAATGAGAAGAAGAAGAAGAAGAAGAAGCAGCAGCAGAAGCAGAAATTGTGACCCAGTTTGGTTAGGGAAGAAGCAGAAGTAGGAAGAAGTGGTGTGAAGTTGAGGAAGAGACACAAGAGCAGGACTGAAGGACAAGGGGGACAGCAGCCCCGTGGGAATCTGGCTTCCTCCCTTCCAGCTGGGCTGTGAGGGCGCAGGGCATGAGGCAGCAGGAGCCCAGTCCCTCCCCAGAGACAGGGAGGTGGTGGAGATGAGCTGTGGCCTTCAGGCGCTTGAGAAGGACCAAGAAAAAGCTGTAGACAAGATTGAATGCACGGGGGCTGGGTACAGTGGCTCACAACTGGAAACCCAGTACTTTGGGAGGCTGAGGAAGGAGGACCACTTGAAGCCAGGAGTTTGAGACCAGCCTAGGCAACATGGTAAGACCTCATCTCTACGAAAAATTAAAAAATTAGCTGGGTGTGGTGGCGGGCACCTGCAGTCCCAGTTACTTGGGTGGCTGAAGCGGGAGGATCACCTGAGTCCAGAAGTTTGAGTTTGAGACTGCTGTGAGTTATGATTGTGGCACTGCACTCCAGCCTGGGCAACAGGGTGAGACCCTGGCTCAAAAAAAAAAGAAAGAAAGAAAGAGAGATCTAATGCATGGGATAAAATAACCCTTGAAATAAATGGCATGTGTTTTTGCATCTGCATGGGAAAGAACACTGTACTTGCTGAGGAGATGGAAAGTCGGGGCTCTTATTTCTTGACTAGAGATAATAAAACTTAAGAGAAACAAACATTCAGCCTCAGCCAGAATATAAAGTGCTGATCTTTGTGATGGTTTGCGCTCTCCTGTTTCTGTAACTGATTTCAAACTGATCTTGCAATTTTCTGAGATGTGCTGGGGGTGAAAAAGCCTACCAAGACCCAGTCAGGGCCTCGGGACATGCCCCTGGTCACCACTCCTTGCCGACTTTCCTTCCTTCTCCAGGCTTGTGGGGGAAGCGTCAGCACTCACAGGTACACAGTAACCCAGACCTGGAAGGGGCACAGAAGACGACTTCCCTCAACCCTCCTCCCTTCCAGATGTGGAAACAGGCTTGGAGAGGTTCCAAGTCATATTTACCATGTGCCAGTCAGTGTGCTTGACAGGACCCACTGGCTTCACCCCACAGTCACCAGGTAAACTCGAGACTGCTTTATCCCTCCATGCCAAGGCCTGGGACACAGCCAGTTAACTGGTGGAGCCAACGAGAACCTGGCCAGCTCATCCAGGTACCTCAGGGCAATGGGTGTGAAGGCCAAGAGGAAAAGGAGCAGGCAGCTGACCACGCCATGCTGTCACCAATTACCAGGGGACAAGCAGGCTCCTTGACCTCTTTTGTCCCTGTTTCCTTATCCGTAAATCACAGATAATAACAACATCCAGCTACCCGCAACTCTGGTGTGGGAACTGAGTAAGAAAATCCTTGAGAACACTTAAAACGGTACTTGGCCATGAGGAAGTGCTGAATTCTCACTAACACCATTACCTATTTTGTTCTAAAAACAGATCATCGACTGGCAAAACTTTCTGTTGCTTAGACTTTTCCACAATCAGCCTGGAGTTAGGGATAAAAAAGAAGCTTGGTTAACTGAAGAAACGGAAGAGAAACTCTAGAAAATACCAGTGTGGCCCCAGAGGCTCCCCCCAACAATAGGAGGCCCTGGGTCACTGCCTTGGTGCGTCCAGGACGCATGGTCATGTAGAAGCCGTGAGGGAGTGGGATGGCCACTCCCACAATGACTGGATGTCCTTTGGCCTTTCTTTGGCTGACTCTGCTGTTAAAGCTCAGCTCCAAGGTCATGCCCTCTGGGCTGTTTCCTCCTGCCACTCCCTGCCCCTGCCAGCGATCCTCTGAGGCCCACAGCTCCACCACAAACCTCAGCCCAGCCTCTCCACGATTCTGAGAACTGCATCACTGCCCTGGATGCATAAAATAAACGCAAGAGGGGCTCCAGAGACAGAACAGGGCAGCCGGGTACACTCGGAGAGGACTGCGTAGGAGAGAGAGAGAAGTCGAGAAGGGACGGTCTGCAGAGGGGCCAAGGAAGATCACACATAGTCTGGAAAGAAGCCAGCGGCTCCTGAGTGACACATGACTCTGGCCCAAGCGATTAGAGCTCTGCCTTTTAAAACAGTTTTATGCATAAATTATGCAAAACTATTAGAAAACTTCATATATACCTATCTAGGGATATATAGGTATCTGACACTCCTATATGACATTATACAAATAAAGCTTCATAAGAAACACATTAAAAATGAGATTTTTCTCCCTCCTGTTATCAATCGTTCATTCAACTCAACCCAGAACAAGGATGACATGAAACCAAGATCTGCCCCCAAGGAGACAGCTGAGCAGAACACCGCTCACTCATCAGTGTGAGAAGTGGCCGAGGGCAGCCCATGGGGTGGCGAGAGAGCAGATGCAAGCCTGACCTCAAATGAAATGGTCCCAACGAAGCCTTTCATGGGTGTGAGGAGGGACAGGGGTGAAGGTCAAGTGCCAAGTCTTGAGGCATGACCAGGAAAGACACATGCCAGAGAGGGGAAGGTCCCTCCTTGGGAAGTGTGGGGATTAAAACAAAGCAGATGATGACTCTGAGGACTACAAGTTGTTCTGCATGGCACAGGAAAGGGGCAGAAAGCATGCAGTTGGGAGAAAGTGAGTCGGTCAAGTAGTCAGAAGGTGGAGGGCGAGACCTCCACCTTGACCAAGCTCTGGAGAAGAGATGAAAAACAAACGATGAGCAGTGACCATGTGGGGGCTGCCCTGCCTGCTGCCCACACCTAGCCCTGATCTCATGCACATGGATTTTTTAAAAGGCATCAGACCACTCAGCATTCATCATCTATATGCCTGACTGGCCATGACTACAGTTGACGGTCAAGCCTACTCTGCTTTGACCTCGCTATGGGCACAGAGGTCAAATACCTGCGCCTCACGGCCCCCTCCAATCGGCAGAACCATGAGCTCAGTCTACAGTAGTTCACAAAATGCAGTCCTCACACCAGCACTGCCTAAAGCTTGTTAGAAATGCAAATTCTTGGTCCCACCCCAGACCTACAGGATCAAAAACTCTGGGTTGGATCCAGGGATCTGGGTTTCAAGAATTGGGGATTCCCATGAATTCACATTAAAGTTTGAGAACCCCTGGCTTTTGGCATTCAGCCCCTTTTTTAGCCACTTACTTTAAGTTATAGATTTACCTTAATTGGAGGTTTCACGTTATATGACGCTAGGGCACAGAGGTACCTTTTAAATAAATTATTTCAAATTAATTAAGCAATGATTCCATCCATTACAGATGACCTGACCATTAAATAAAGGTTAAAAATGTAATATATCTTGTTTTTCAGACATCCGTCAAATTGCACTTTTATCTTCCTCAAAGGCAATTGTTTGAACTAAAATTAACACCATTTTCCGAAACACTTTCAGAAAGTGGCCCCTCTCTGCTAATCCAGATCAACTGCCCACACTATTACAACAATAATAAATTTCCTTCCAGAAAACTTCCCGATGTGAACAGAGACACAAACTGATGAGTCACTCAACACAAACAGAAAAATATACTATGAAAAGCAAGATCACAGTGTCTCAACTGTGTCATTCACCCAAGTGCAGGGAAGCAGCTCATTAGGGCCTACTTCCCAGCCCCTCCCCATGTGAGCCTTCTCTCCAGTCCCAGCCTTAATGAACCAGGATACTCCCTGAGGCCAGAATACTCCCTGTAGCCACACCCTGCCAAGAAAAGTATGCTTACTATATTCTGGGGCCTTTCTGCTTTCAGTTTGTATGAGGCATGATAAAAAGAACTATAGACAGCAAGCCAACTTCCTCCCTCTCAGCTCTCCCTGATAAGGTGTTATGAGGGTCAAAGTTAGACCCAGAAAGAGTCAAGTGGCTGTGCTCTGGAGAGAGAGACTTTAAATGACCCCATGAAGCTGTGGTTGCAAGGTGCATTCCAGGGGTCAGGGGAAGGGTGGAAAATGGAGCTCGGGCTGCTATAACCAAATAGTGTCACTCAGGTGGCTTCAACAATTTATGTCTCACAGTTCTGGAGCAGAAGCCTGACATCAGGGTGCCAGTGCAGTCAGTGAGAGCTCTTTCTTCCTGACCTGTAGATAGCATTCTTCTTGCTGTACCCTCACAGGGTGAAGAGAAAGAAGGCTCTGGGGTCTCTTCCTCTTCTTAGAACAGCACCAATCCCGTTCATGAGGGCTCTGTTCCCACAACTTCATCTATCCAAATCACCCTCCAGAGATCCTCCTAGATACCACCACACTAGGAGTTAGGGCTTCCACACATGTGAACTTGGGGAACACACACATTCAGTCCATGGCAGGATCAAATCTGGTTCTAAGCTACCCTCTGTCCCATCTTGGCATAGCAGGCTTGTTTTATAGGGCCTCTATCAATTTCCCTTAAAAAGAGTTTAGTCTGTAGCTAAGAGAAAAGGAACATTTCGAAAGTCCAGGTAACAAGGCTTTATTATGACCGACAGGAATCGAACGGTCTTGAATTGAGTCTCCATGGGTTGGCATTTTTTTTTTTGAAGGGTGAGAGAAGGCCTGGGGAGCCAGAAGGGGATCTGCTTAAGCAAAGACATCAAGTACTCTCGCTCAGAGCTGTCCTTTCTTTTGAATTCACAGCACTTGATGTCATTAATGTGGCAACTGACCTGTGCTGCTGGGAGGCACCTGTCATCTTCGCTGCTCCTTAACTTTAAGCCAGGTCCTGGGGTAATACTTGAAAGTGGCTCTGGCATCTGGTCTACCTTTTATTCCACTTCCTACTTCCACAGGATGACCCGACCTACCCTCCATAGGAGGCAGATTTAGAATAGCGCTTCCAACCCAGCCAGGTCCAGTGCACCAACCCAGGCTGACACTCAACTGCATGGTCTTCTGAGGCCCCAGATGGTGGTGGAGTGCAATACCAGTGCTTGATTATAAGCATCCAATTAAAACTGCTTGAACATCCAGAAGATGATAGAGAGAGAAAAAAAAAAAAAAGACAACAACTCTGCAGACTCAAGACATGAGACAATCACAGACTTTCAATGTAAAATCAGACAAAACGCATTCAAGGCGAAAAGACAGTATGGTTTTGTGAGAGAACCAAGGGTCAAGATAGAGTCTCTGCCACATGACATTTATAATATAGATGGATAGATATATCATATTTCATTTGTACTTAAATAATAATTATTAAAAGCTTGGGGTTAAAAAAAGATCATTTTATCCTGATAAAATTGCAACCCCACAAATCATTAAGGTTTATGCCACAAAATAACACTGCATCAATAAAAAATGACAAAAACCCCTCCAGGAATTTTATTTTATTTTAAATTCTATTTTATTATAGAGATGTGGGGTACAAGTAAGGGTTAACTACATAAGTAGGCTGCATACAGGTGAAATCTGGGCCTCCAACTGGCCCTCGCTTCCGCTGGTTTAGGACCAGGTACCCTTTGTGTTGTTAAATACCTCTTCCTTCCTCCCCTGGCAGTGCCCAGTGACTGCCACTCTATCCCTTGTGCTAATGTTACTGGTACGTGTTCAAGGCCCACTTCTGAGTCAGAACATGCGATATTTAGTTCTCTGTTTCTGTGACAGATCACTAAGTACGATCATCTCCTATTCCATTCAATTCTCTGCAAAGTCCACGATTTTGTTGTTGTTCTTTTTTTTTTTTTTTTTTTTTTGAGTTTAAGTCTCACTCTGTCACCCAGGCTGACGTGCAGTGGCATACTCACGGCCACCCACCCCAGTGTTGACCTGCTGGGGTCAGGCGATCCTTCCACCTCAGCCTTCCAAGTAGCCAGAACTACAGGTGCACGCTACCATGCCCAGCTAATTTTTTGATTTTTTTTTTATTGTAGAGATGAGGTCTCATGAAGTTGTCCAGGTTCGTCTCAAACCCATGGGCTCAGGCAATCCTTTCACCTTGGCCTCCCACTGTGCCTGACCAATTCTGCTCTTCTCTATGGCTGCATAATACTCCATCGTGTAGATATACCACATCTTCTTTATGTAGTCCACTTTCGAGGGGCAGTGAGGTTGGTTCCATGTTTTTGCTATTGTGAATAGTGTGGCTATAAATGTATAAATGTGTGTGCAGGAGAATGTTGAAAGACTCTTCTCAGTAGCCACAGCTTTCCAAATCAGAGCCTTGATCTCAGCTCTACCGCTAATCGTGGCACTTCTCATCCTGTTTCTCCCTTGGCATTTGTTATCTTCCTCCCTATGCCCCTTATCTAGCCATTAGATCTACTTTCAACCCAATACCAAGCGCATTCTGTACAGCTGTATACTCACTACACCTTATATTACACAACACACAATATATCTGCCTCATCACGTCGGGGCAGGGATAGCTTCTATGCAAAGTCTGGACTCTCACTGAAAGCTGTGTTAGCATACCCTGATGATGTGATGCCAAAGACCGTGTTACAAAAAGAACCATTATGAGAGGTAGAAGGAACGGCCAATACGGAAATGAGAAGAGAGCGGTGGGTACGCAGTCCACGGCAGAGGGAGAGAGAGCTTGGGTGGAGAGAAAACTCAGGCAGAAAGAGAACTCAGGCAGAGGAGTCAAAGAGCTGCCATTCTTCAGTTACTGGCAAAATAACACATCAATGGCACAAATGGCAATTTTTAAGAAAAAGGAGTCCAATTTTTTCCCCCTAGCCCAGGAGAGGGTTTTTTTTAGGTACGTTGACTGGCATTTCTTTTTTCTCCTAAAAAAATAATATTTTAATTGATCACAGAGAAACTGTAAGCCCTCATATATCTATGTGTTTTTTAAAGGAAAAAACGTTACCTATAATCCCACCTCCCAAGGATAAGTATCCTTAATATTTTCATAGACTTCACCTCTGGTCTTCTTTTGGACTTTCACTCAACAAATAAATGTAGCTTCCATTCTGTATTCTGGGTTTTCATCAGCATTGCACGATGAGCATCTCCAAGGCCCAGAACCACCTTACAATATCACCATGGGACGCGGAGTCCAATGTGTCTGAGCACGCCCATGTAGAAACAGGGCTCAGAAGAAGAGGGTGAAGTGGGGGGAATCATGACCCACCTCACATCAAGGGGTCAGGGCAGGACATGAGACTCAGGACTCATCTCCAAAGAGGTGGCCTTGGAGGCTATTCCGCTGGAAACAATAAAAAACGAGCGGGGTCACATGACAGGACAAGCCCTGTCATCCTCATAGAAGAGTGGAGAGACGTTCAACAGGGGCTGCCGGGAAAGGCAAAGAGTGTGGGAAGCAGTGCAGAGGATGTTCCAGGGCCCAGGGCAGAGGCAAAGCGAGAACCGGAAGAAAAATATGTGCAGGCCAGCATGGTGGTTCACACCTGTAATCCCAGCACCTTGGGAGGTCAAAGTGGGACGATCGCTTGAGCCTAGGAGTTCGAGACCAACCTGGGCAACATAGAGAGACCCTGTCTTTTAAAAAAAAATGTTTTTAATTAGCCAGGTGAAGTAGCGTACATCTGTAGTCCCAGCAACTTGGGAGGGTGAGGTGGGAGGACTGCCTGAGCCCACGAGGTCAAGGCTGCAGTGAGCCATGATCATGCCACTGCACTCCAGCCTGGGCAACAGAGCGAGACCCCAACTCAGAAAAAAAAGAAGGGAGGGAGGGAGGGAAAGAAGGAAGATAAAAGAAACACGTGGCGCAGGAAAAACATCTGAGAAAGAGGGAGAAAGGCCCCAGAGGCGTGTACAGTGACCTTCAAAAGCAGCAAGGAGACCCTGATGGCAGGTGTTGCTGGCCCAGCGGTCCTGAAGTGAGAACTCTGTGATTTGGCCGCTGACAAGGAAATAACTGCTCTAAGCACCGGCTCTAAACTCTGCTGCCTCCATCCTGCCTCCTCTCAGGCATCTGAGACTAAAACATTGGACCCCACCTATTGCATGACACAATGCTAATCTGGATGGGACCTGAGGTTGGAAGCCATAAAAGGAAGCCCGTGACTTAAAAGTTAGGAAATACATTTGTGCTTTGCTGAGGAGAGGGGATGGGGAAGTCCACCTGATGAAACAAGAAGTTTAAAATAGTGCAGCCAATTCCTCCCCTGACTCAGTACAATGCTCATGGAGTTATATGTGGAAATGTGACCTTTCCACCTGGAAAACCCCAGCCCCGCTGCTTCCCTTTTGAGGGCCCACATCCTGAAAGAAATCAACTTGGGAGGTAGCATTCTTTTTATTTAAAAAACTTTTTTAGATAGGGTTTCATTCCATTGCCCAAGCTGCAGTGCAGTGGCACAATCATGGCTCTCTACAGCTCCAAACTCCTGGGCTCAAGTGATTCTTCTGTCTTAGACTCCCACGTAGCTGGGACTACAGACACGCACCACCACAACTGATTAATTTTTCTATTTTTTGTACAGACAGGTCTCGCTATGTTACCTAAGCTGATCTCAAACTCCTGGGCTCAAGCAATCCTGCCACCTTGGCCTCCCAGTGCTGGGATTACAGGTGTGAGCCATCATGCCTGGGCTTTTATTTTTATTCATTTTTTTATTTTTGAGACAGAGTTTCACTCTGTTGCCCAGGCTGGAGTGCAGTGGCACAATCATAGCTCACTGCAACCTCAAACTTCTGGGCTCAAGTGATCCTTTTGCTTCAGCATCCCAAGTAGCTGAGACTACAGGCACATACCACCATGCTCGGCTAATTTTTCTGTTTTTTTGTAGACAGGGGGTCTCATTTTATTGCCCAGGCTGATCCTGAACTCCTGGCCCCGAGTGATTTTCTGGCCTCAGCCTCCCAAAGTGCTGGGATTACAGGCATGAGTCACCGCACCTGACAGGAAGTAGGATTTTTTTTTTTTTTAGGTATCTATGACTGGTAGGCAGTTAAGAAAGTTGGGTTTTAACTGTGTTCAGTTTCAGGCTTCACAGTTCTCATCTAGAAAATAGAAATAGCCTACATGAGCATTGAGATGGCTTCCCTTAAAAGTCAGTACACGGCTATTCATTGAAAATCCCAATTGCTTTCAAACACTTAAATTTAATGTTTTGTGAATTTGAAGTGGACAAGTCAAGTTCAAATGTTCTTTCAGAATTGTTTTTGTGGTAAGCAAATTTCTTCAACATGACCACAGTTGACTTGGCCCAAAAAACTTGTTAAAGAGGTAATATTTCCTTTCGAAAGTCTCTACTGACCCTAACTGGACATGGCAAATCCCAGCACACTAAGCTCCCATTTGCCCTTACTAAGAATCTGAGTTGTCACATGTGACCAAAGAGTCAAGGGCAAGACAAAACAGAAGGGGAGGGAGGCAAGGTTGGCTGCTTTGATTAAATGAGGTAATGGGGTAAAAACTTACATACTTATCACTCCCGAGAAGGGATACTTTTCTAAACATTCAGGCCCAATACAGAAAATAAAGTGCCGCTCACTCAGCAAAGTTGCGCCTTAAATCCAGGGAGTGTCTTGGCCACATTTTCATCTCACTGTACCCGTCAGTCTCTGGGACATCTTGAAAGCTGCACACTGATGAACCTCTTGTTGAGGATGATTTTAAAGTGTGAAACACCTATGACTCATTTTCTTGCAGGGATTCCCAATCTTTTGTCTCTCCCCATCAAGGG
Organism: Tarsius wallacei; assembly: GCA_963574415.1. Taxonomy (NCBI): domain Eukaryota; kingdom Metazoa; phylum Chordata; class Mammalia; order Primates; family Tarsiidae; genus Tarsius; species Tarsius wallacei. The sequence continues at coordinate 31,103 of CAUYQG010149862.1, read as the reverse complement.
AGTTTTGGAAAGAAGCCCCTTCTATTGCCTGTGTCTCCCATAACGGTTGGCTGGAGGTTTGTGCTGGCCCTCAATTCAGAGCCGGAGCGGCCCACTGAGGTGTGCATCTGGGGTCAGCGGGGGCATTGAGCTGCCATCTTGGGAACCAGTTTCCTCTGGCTGTGACTTCAGTCAATCACATGCATGCTGCCAACAAGCTGAAGCAATTGTGCCAATTACTAGCAGCCTGCCCAGGGGGCCTGGAGAGTTCTTTCTTGGCAACGTGACTATGCTCCCTCTGCCACAGTCTCTGGGCATCCAAGAACATCCTTTGGATTGTCCTAAAGTTGCGGTGATGTTAAAAGTGAAGGTGGCAGGGGTAGACTGCAAGACTGGCTCCCACTGGTAGAGGAGGCCAAGAAGGCCACTCTTTTTACCTCCTGCAGATCCTCAATAGAAACAGACTAGTTTGCCCTCTCTTTATATAACAATGGCTCCCGTGCACTGAGTGCTTCCTCACTGACTGCCCAACACCCCTCACTAGGAGGGGGCTGCTAGCACTGTGCCTGTGTTACAGCTGAAGATACCATGGCACAAATGGGTCCAGCCAACCACTCTGGGTCAGAAATGAAGGATGGAGGATTTCAATTCAGGATAGCCTGGTTTAAAAACCCACACTCAACGTAAACCCAAATAATCTGATTAAAAAATAGACAAGAGACTTGAATGGATATTTCTCCAAAGACGACACACAGATGGCCAACCAGGAAATGAAAAGATGCTCAACATCACAAATCATCAGGGAAATTAAAGCCATGATGAGATATCACCTCACGCTCATGAGGATGGCCACTAGCAAAAACAAACAGAAAAAAAACCCAAAAACACAAAATAGCAAGTGTCGGTGAGGATGTGGAAGAACTGGAGACTTTGGCATTGCTGCTGAGAAATTAAGATGGCGTAGCCACTATGGAAAACAGTATGGAGCTTTCTCAAAAAGTTAAAAATAGAACAACCAAGTGATCCAGCAATCCTACTTCTGGGTACATACCCAAAATAAATGAAAGTGGGATCTCAAAGAGATATTTACACCCATATTCACAGCAGCATTGTTCACAATAGTCAAAAGGTGGGAGCAACCCAGGTGTCCATCAACGGCTAAATGGATAAACAAAATGCAACCAAGACATACAATAGGATAGAATCCAGCATTTAGAAAAAGAAAGAAATCCTGCTATATATGACAACCCGGATGAATCTGGAGGACATTGTGCTAAGTGAAATAAACCAGAAACAAGATGACAAATGCTGTAGAATTCCACTTACATGAGATGCCTACAGCAGTCCAGCTCCTAGAAACAGAAAGTATAACAGAAGGGTGGTGGCCAGGGCCAAGGGAGGAGGGGATGGGGAGTTGTTTATTGGGTGTAGAGTTTCAGTTTTACAGGATGAAAAAGTTCTGCAGATTCATTGCGCAACAATGTAAATATGTTTAACATGTAATGATTAAGCCGGTAATATTATGTTTTTTACCACAATTAAAAACAATAATTAAAACTTTTTACATCTGCACTTTTAACCGGGATACTATGCTGACTCTCCAGTCAATCGAGTCTCTCTGAAATTATACATGACCTTCTTGCACCCAAGTAGCCAGAAGCCATTTGCAGAAACATTCATTATACTGGAAGGTATTAATCAGTACTGAGTGTCACTTAATTTTGCCTCATGACATACTGAGAAAACAAAGAACCACAGGCAGAAATAAGGCCATGGAAGAAAGCTCACGGGCCCCTGTTTAAAATTCTGACCACTCAGAAAAGGTAGATGTGCAAATATCTTCGTGATACTAATATAAATGAAGCTCTGAGATTCCAGGACATCCTCTCAAGGGTCACACCAATTCCAAACACAAAGGCAAAACATTCCCAAGACCCAAATGTTTCTTCCTTAATTAAACATTAATTTTTGTCTACTGTCAAAAATACAGGCACATGTATGTATTTCTCCAGGTCTATGTGGTTTTCTGAGGATGTGCACTTTGGCCTAATTGAGGCCAACGCTCTCACTCGTTATGCAATACTGCCCCTGATGGTCCAAGACAGTTACTGCTTGCCGCATTTTACAAAGGAAGGAAGGATCTGAGGTGGGGTGACAGGCCCAAAGTCCCAGAAGTGGGAGACAGCAGTGGCGCCCTGTGGCCCAGACCCACAGGAACTCAGGGCTTCTAACCAGACAGCTCTGTGATCAGTCAACAATGGGTGCTGATCCCTAGAGGCTAAATCCAATGCAAATGAGGGCTTCTGTGGGTATTATGGTCTATGAGCCTTAGTCTTCTCATCTGTAAAATGAGGTGTCAGATTAAGAATCCCCTTTCTTTCCCATATGAAAAGTTCCAAATTATCTGTCAACAACATCAAATAGAATTTATAGAGCTCCACAGACTCAGGGTATTATGACAGAATTATTTAAGCAAACAAAAGAACCTCTTCACCTTGCTGGAGTCTACAGTCTGACAAAAACCAATGGAGACATGCATGTCAAAGACCATCGAGAGAGAACTGTATCATTACTGGAAGGATAAAGTAGAAAAGGGATGAGATGGAAACCATTTCTGCCCTACAGAGGGTAAGGTGATAACAGATCACAACCAAGGGCTGTGGCAGTGGGCTAGAGCTTATAGTAACATGGTGGTGACCAGAGAAGGTGAAGGTGACAGCCCTCCACTGAGGCACAGGGACTGGCGCAGTGACCTGAGTCATTATGCCACTCAAAAGAAACGTCACAATATGTTTGCTTTTTTCTTATCAGTGTTTTGATATTGTTCTTCAGAAACAATAAAACACTGTATTGAGAACCTAAAATGACTTCAACCACAGAGTTTAAATGTTAACAAACTAGGTTAAACTACGCATAGAACATATTGATTTGGACTAACCTATTACAATTTCAAAAAACAGGTTTTAGGTGTAAGGGAAGAGAATCAGAGAAGATGGAATAGGGTGTCTTTTCAAAGCTACTGGATATATATTGGATACATACAAATGATGAGTTTTTATATCTTTAAAAAATAATCAATTCCCAAACTATTCTCTGAAACTATACATATAACAAACTGAAATTTTATTTCCGCTGGATCTAGAGAAATTTGGAACCTCAATGAGCATTAAGCAACAAAATGCTTTGGGACACTTGAGGGCACCTTCCCCAGGGTGGGCGGAGGGCGGGCGGAGATCTCGGCTAGGAAGTGGCCGGGACAGAAGGTGTCTAAGGTACCACCTGGCAGCAGCAGTAGGGGGAGGATGCCCAAAGGTGACTCTAGAATGAAGGCTGTGTATCTCTAACCTTGAGGCTTGACTTCTGCAAAGTAAGGTTCCTACAGTCTCAACTCAAGTGGCAGGTTGTATCAAGATTCATGATTCCATAGAGGGAAGAGAAAAAAAAATCCCCACATAACCATCTGTAGTTCCAGCCCACAAGAGAGAAGTGGTTTTATAATCAAGGTCCATTTCTGACAAATCTGAATACATATTAGCATCATGATTTGTGATGAAAATATGCTTTCATCTTAACCTTTTATAGCAGAGGTGCCTAATCCCTGGGCCTCAGACTGTTACTACTGGTTATGGGCCTTTAGGAACTGGGCTGCCCACGGGAGGTGAACAGCGGGCTAGCCAGCAAAGCTTCGTCTATATTTATAGCCTTTCCCCATTGACTGCATTATCGCCTGAGCTCCGTCTCCTGTCTGATCAGCAGCATTAGATTCTCATAGCGTGAACCCTATTGTGAACTGCATATACAAGGGATTTAGGTTGCACACTCCTTCTGAGAATTTAATGCCTGATGATCTGAGGTGAAGCTGAGGCAGTGATGCACTAGCACTGAGAAGCAGATGCAAATAGAGATTGACATTAGCAGTGAGGTTTGACTGCACAGAGACCATCACAAATCAATTGCTTGCAGACTCAAATCAAAACCTTACCAGTGAATGGCAAGTGAGCTGATGTATTTCAACTGTACAGCTGCATCTGGTGGCAGGCTTTAAGTCAGAATCTGACACTTATTTCAGTCTACGTGTGGACTGCCCATTATTTTATTTGCCACTTCTGTCTGTGCCTCTTTTTTTTTTTAAGTGGTGAGTTGTATAATTATTTCATTATATATTACAATGTGATAATAATAGAAATAAGGTGTACAATAAATGTTATGTGCGTGACTCATCCCGAAACTATTCACCAGCCTGGCCTGGCCTGGCCTGTGGAAAAATTGGCTTCCAGGAAACCAGTCAGTCCTTAATGCCAAAATGGTTGGGCACCACTGTTTTGCAGGAAGGTTAGGATGACTTTTTTTTTTAGAGACAGTCTCACTCTGTTGTCCAGGCTAGTGTACAGTGGTGTGATCATAGCTCACTACAGATGTAAATTCCTGGGTTCAAGTGATCCTCCTGCCTCAGCCTCCCAAGTAGCTGGGACTACAGGACAGCATTACCATGTCCATCTTATTTATTTACTTATTTATTTATTTATTGTGACGATAAGGTCTTGCTATGTTGCTCAGACTGGCTTAAAACTCCTGAGCTCAAGCAATCCTCCTTCCTCGACCTCCCAAAGCACTGGGATTACAGGTATGAGCCATCGCACCTGGCCCAAGGTTAAGACTTCTATAGAAAAACTAAACGTATTTCAAATGTTTCTTTCTTAATTCAAAACTCTTTTTTTGGCTGGGCATAGTGGCTCATGCCTGTGATCCCAGCATCATGAGATCACGAGGTGGGAGGACTGCTTGAGCTTAGAAGGTCAAGACCAGACTTGGACAACATAGTGAGACCTCACCTCTGAAAATAAAAATAAAATAAAATATTTCTACTATCAAAATACCACAGTAATATAAAAAATTGAAAAAAGTAAAGCCACACCTTCTGTAAAATAATAGTATGTTTCCTTTAAATATTTTTTCCATGTGCATGTTATTTTTTATATAGTTGAATCTCAACAGATACAACAAATATTTTATAATAAAAATACCTACATTTGGCAAATATTCCAAAATCATATAACCCTTTATCCAACAGAAACCAAGCACCATCTATGACCTAAACCCTGTGCCAGGTCCTGGGACCCCAACAAGACAGTGCTGCTGTCCTCCTCATGCTTAAACTGGGTTTTAGAAATGCAGCCCGGAAGTTTTTAGTGTTTTAGCAAGACATGAGTAGACTGAGACATTTGTGAGGCCACCCCCCAGGGCCGACTCATGTGGAAGGTCCAGTTATGAGCCTGGCAAGGGCTCCTCAGTCTCTCCTCCCCCAGGGACGCCTTGACAGCCTTTGGCTGTGTAGCCACATGACAACCGTTTGCTCTAAGAACCCCAGATTCTTATTATAAGATAAATATATTAACCAACCCTAGTTCCTAGTGGAGGAATCTCTGTCAGGTCAGCCAGCTTCTATCCAAGTACTTCCGGTAATAGGAAATTGACACTAATTACCAAATAGAAAGAGCCAGGGAGAGGGCCTGGGTTCTGACACTTCCTAGTTCCTAGTCCTTCCTCTTACCTCGATTTTTAAAAGCCTCCTTCTGATTAAGCTAGTTTGAGTCATTTTCTGTTTCTTGCAACTAAACCATCATTGGCTAAGGCAGGCTTACACTTATGCTTCCTAAGCGTTCCCTGAGCACTGCCTGCATGCAGTGAACATTTGGGGACAGCTAAGAAGCAGAAAACAACTTCCTCTCTCAAGGAACTGGAAACTGATTAAGTAGGCAAAAAGAGAACACAATCAGGGCTGGTGTTGCTCAATCAGGTGTGGCTTAGTGGAAAGAGAAGCCAATGGAGATGTGACAACCCAAATTCCGGTCCGTTCTGCCTCTGATGGACTGGTGACCTCGGGCAGGTCCCTTTTCCCCCCAGAGCCTCAGTTTCATCAAATGTAAAATAAGGAATTCGGAATAGATGACTTTCAAAGTCCTACTTGCTTTTAGGATTCCCTGAAAGTGTGGACTAACGCCTTCTACATATTCAACAACTCTAGTTTCAGGAGCTATGTGGGTTGTGGACAATCTGGACTCTGGTGGAAGTCTATGCTTCATTCAGGAGACAGCACAACAGGAATGCCACCCTGAAGCTTGGAGGCGCCACATTTGTGGTTCTGGTGCCAAGTCAAGGGGACAGGAGATCAGATCTCAAAGTATTCATTGCCCAGAGACACATGTCCAGGAGAACTTTCTGGGATCAGGGAATATTCTAGAAATATGCTCTCAATATGTGGCCACTAGCCACACACAGCTCTTGAAATGAGGCTAGCATGAGGAACTAAATTTTTATTACATCTAAATTTTAATTACACTTAGTGAAACTTGTTTACACTTTAATAGTCATACGTGATCAGTGGCTACTGTATTGGACAGCACAGATGAAGAGGTCATGATAAACAGTCCTGAGACAAAGACAGATGCTCTCCATCAGAAACAGAGAGGCTGACGATGCCTGAGAGGAAAGGAGAAGACATGGTGACAGCCATGTGGCCTGAAGGGAGGAGGACAAGTTGGATGTTAGAGCTCTGTGGGTTGAGTGGAGATGGGAGAACATGACAGGATGAGAAGGAAGAGCAAAGGAAATGACCTACGTGGCATCATGGCTGCCTGAAGAAACACAGTCCACCAGAGAGTGCAAGAACATTCCGTAAAGGTGGTGCTGCAGACCCTCTGGTCACCCCACCACCACCATCCAGCCTCCCGAGGTGGCAATGCGCTCTGCCAAGCATCCTCTCCCTGCCTTCCTGTGGCCACAAGTGGGTGGGTGACCCAGTTTCAGACAATGAGACCGAAAGGGAAGTCCACCAGGGATTTCTGGAACAGTGCTGCTCTTGGATATGGAGGGGGCCTCCTTTCCTCCTTGATGATTCCTTCTTTGCTCCACTTGGAAATGGAGGGAAAGCCAAGGCAGAGGACCCCAGAGAGAATGAAACAGAAAAACAGAAGGGGCCTTGCTCGCTGGTGACACTCCAGAGCCGCTGAGCCAGCTTTTTCTACCACCGTCCAGACTTCTTATTGGATGACAACAGCCAATCCCTTGCTGGTGACATCAGTGTGCAGTCAGACACCACCCCTAAGCAATGTCAGGTTTGCACCTGGAAGTGAAGTGCTGAAAGACATGAAAATGGCAGGACAGAGAAAATGGGGCAAGGGGAGGTGAGGAGGACGCCTTCCGCCCCGTCTCACTGGGACACGCGCCACGTGTGAGTGAGGCTGCAGCGTGGGAGACAACGGAAGGAAACTTCCAGAAAGTGGTGCATATTGATTTCTCGAGGGAGAAGGATGAACAGAAACTTTTTTTTTTTTTTTTTGCCAGCAGTGACAGGAAGAAATACCACGTTGTTGAGAAAGGTGTCCTATCTCTGATCTCTAATCTACCACTCACTATCTGAATCCTTGGAGGTCTAAAGAGACACCCTGCTTCTGTTACCTACCCCTGCCCTAACACAGCCTTGGCAGGAGAAAAGGTTAGGCCAGCCAGGTGCACTGGCTCACGCTTGTCATCCCAGTACTTTAGGAGGTACAGGCGAGAGGATTCCCTGAGCCCAGGGGTTTGAGATCAGCCTGGGCAACTTGGTGACACTTTGTCTCTACAGTAAATAAAAAAAGTTAGCTCGGCATGGTGGCGCATGCCTATTTTTCCAGCTATCTGGGAGGCTGAGGCAGAAGGTTTGCCTGAGACCAGAAGGTCGAGGCTGCAGTAGTTGTGATGTGACAGAGTGACACCCAGACTTTAAAAAAAAAAAAACGAAAAAAAGGCTGGGACCAGTGGGAAAAAGGAAAAACCCTTCCTCAGTTTGGGAACATGCTCTTGCAAAATAAAATCCCCAAATCTGGACAACCTGAGGTAAGATGGACCCTTCTCATCACCAGAATGTTCTTCATGGAAGGTTCTCAAGCAAAAGCACCTGAACAGGAAATGAACAGCAACACTTCAACTTTTTGTGACAAACCTATCATTCCCTCAAGTATAAAATTCATGGTCTGGTACTACAAATCATTGTCGGAGTTACGTAAGACCATAATTACAGTGCTCCTACTCTGGCAAATGATGTTTAAAATCTTGTTAGTACTCATGCTGCAAATATTTTCATTTATATGAAAGCGATAAGACAAATTTACTTGGAAAAAATTCATTTAGAAAGCAGTTTAATGCATCCGTTGGCTTTATCTTGGGATTGCACGAAGTCAAGAGCTCCTTGAATGTGCCATCAGCTGTATCCCTGGCGGCGCCGGCTCCAGTGGGAGGGTGGAGGGGAGCACATGCATGCCTTCCAGAGACATTCACTCTTTCATTTAAATAAATATAAATAACAGAAACCGTTCGACTATGAACATCCTAAGTCTACTAAAAAAATTTCTAGGATTACCAATAATGCCCCATATGCATGCTGTATTCGCCTGAGTGACACTGAATTCCAGAATACTTCCAACATAAGACACGTTCCTTTGCTCTGGCACAGTCCACCCTGCACAAGCACTCATTTAAGTGAGCAGACCAGTCAAAATTCTTGATAATTCATTCCTACAACTGTCAATGGTTCACTGCTGAATTTCATGTTAAATAGATTAATTTGAATCCTGGCTACATGAACCAAGAACAGCAGGAGTCATGGGCATATATGGTTCACTCTTATTAATTCATCATTTAAAAAGTGGGAAAAACACCTATGAGAATCATCTGTGTGAAAGTGAAAACACTACGTGCCTAATACATGATAAGGATAATGACAATGGCTATTATCTATATTTGATCAATTTCACCTCAAAGGAAATAGGATTTGTTGGCTGCTTCGTCATCTGCCATTGAACACGTTTCTGCTTTTCAATCTGTTGTATATTTTACTCGTGATCACTCGGGACTTTTGTGGCGTTTAAATCAGAATAGAAAGGACTCGTGTCTCTCAGCTGCTGTGGTTTGAGGGCTCCACTCAAGAGAATTCATCTCCAGAACTGGAAACTTTGGGGGGAGGGCAGCAATCTGCATTTCCACAAGGCCTCCAGGGATTCCAGTGCACAGTTGAAGAACAGCTGAAAGAAATGTAGTCCCGTGCAAATGCCACTAAGCTGTGGCTTTCTGGTTGCCTCCCAGCTGCAGGAGCCCTAACAGAGGCTCCCTGGAGACTCTACCTCCCTTGCCTTTCCATGAACTTGTGGGGCAGCACTGGGACCCCTTACAGCAAACAAAGCCAGCCAGTAGGAAAGCCTGGTGCTGGTGGGACCCGACCTCTCCTATTCCCGCCGGCCTGACTATCCCGGTGGGTCAGAATCACAGGTGACGCCCTCAAGGAAAAGGTTCCAGCCAGCTCACACTTGAAGCCTTTTTTTAACATCCATCTACACAGAAACACATACTCAGTGTTCATGGCAGCAAGATTTGCAGCAGCCAAAGGGTGGAGATAACCCAATGTCCCTCAACTGATGAATGGACAGACATCATGAGGTATATCTATATAACAGAGTATGAATTGGCCATAAAAGATGACTTACTGATACACAGGACAACACGATGCATTTTGAAAACATGATGCTAAGTGAAAATAGCCAGACACAGGCTGGGCTCGGTGGCTCAGCCTGTAATCCTGCGCTTTGGGAGGCCATAGTGAGTGGATTGTCTGAGCCTGCAGGTTTGAGACCCACCTGGGCAACTTGGAGAGACCTCATCTCTACAATAAATCAAAAAATTAGCCGGGCGTGGTAGCGCACTCCTGTACTTCCAGCTACTTGGAAGGCTGAGGCGGAAGGATCACCGGAGCCCAGCAGGTCGAGGCTGCGGTGGCCGGGAGTGGCCACTGCACTCCAGTCTGGGCGACAGAGTGAGATTCCAACTCAAAAAAAAAAAAAAAAAAAAGAGCCAGACACAGAAGACCACAGGTTATAGGACTGCATTTATAGGAAATGCCCAGAAGGGGCAAATCTATAGACAGAAAGTCAATTCATGGTTGTCAAGGGTTGGGAGCAGAAGGGGCATTGGGCAAAGAAATGACAGCTACAAGCTTTTTTTCTGGGGTGACAGAAGGGCTTTAAAATTAGATTGTGGTGATGGTTGCACAACACTGTGGATATATTTTTTAAAAAGCCAACAGGGTAACCCCCTCGGGTCCCCTCCCACTGTGGGAGCCCTTCTGTCTTCTCAATAAATCCTGCTTTCAAAAAAAAAGTAAACAATATTGAATTATATACTTTAAATGGGTGAACTGTACAGTGCATGAATTGTATCTCAATAAAGTTGTTTTATTAAACAAAACAAACCTGTCTTGCCAAAGAATCCCTCTTCAGAGCTCACCTAACCCCCTCCTCACAAGGCTGTTTTTCTACTTCTGCAGGCGTGGGGTACACAGCGCACTGGGATGAGGCTAGCAGGCACTCAGGGTACAAAACTTAAGGACATTCACTCTCAGGGTCCTGTAGGATCAAGGTTGGCACCTGCAGGGTCCTGAAAGTGAGCGTCTCCTTAAATTTTGCACCCAGGGTGCCTGCTGGCCTCACTCTAGTTCCGGGACTGATTTTGAATCCACCTCATGTTATGTCCATACATTGTATCCCCCTGAAAATATTTTCAAACTATTTACCATTCCCTCATTTTAAAAACTTCAGTGGCTCTCTGGTATAGATTAAAGTTCAAAGGTAGTAAATCAAGACACTCCACTTTGGACTTTCTCCTGTGGGCACACAGGCACATACTCTGGAGTTAGATGAGCCCTAAGGCGGAATTCCCTGCCAGCCAGGTGCCACAAGCATCGCCACGGGTCACCTGGTATCAGAACAGAAGGGCAGGGATTCAAATCCAGGTTGTCTGACTCCAGTGCCTCAGCATGCAAGGCCTCAGCCCCTGAAGCTCTCCTACCAGGCAGCAGCAGTGGCTGAAATGCCTTCCGTGACCTCAACAAGTTCAGCTCCAGCCCTCACATGATGCTTAGGGACTGGCTATCTAAATCCAGTGGTTCACTAGCAAAAGCTCAGTCAATGCTAACTTACAATTGCTAACAGGCACAAAAATAGCAAGCCGGAGTGAAATCATACCACTCACCATGGTTTCCCTGATCTGAAATGTCATGCCAAGAAACACAATACAGAGAAAAAAATCAAGTAGAGTTAACCACAGAAATCCATGAATAATCAGATGCTTGGCTTGCAATATTTTATCTTGAAGCTGGTCTTTATTCACCCCCAAACAGCACAGTTATACAGAAAGCAAATTAAGGACATAAGTCTTAAAAAGCCAAGTGTCTAGCAACTGAAGGCAATCGTTTTCTTCCCTATTTTGCTCATGGTCTAAAACCCTACAGAAAAAGAGAAACATCTCAATTTCAGAAAGCGACTCTCCATTCAAACAAGTGGTGGAGGACCAAGGAACAGGAATATCATAACAAGATCAGAAACAAAAATGGGGGGAAAACGCAAGCAAGCACACGTTTCCGGGATACGAAAGAAACCAGGGCCATCAAGACACAGGGAGCAACACTGCCACCAAGTGGTGACAACTTCTTTAGTCACCCTCTGAGATCTACTGGATTGAGGTTGATCTCTCAACGTGGCAGCAATCATAAACTAGAGGGGGAGTTTAAAAGGAAAAACAGAACCCGTGCCCAGGCCACCCCCCCCACACACACCAAATGACCTGGTGAGGCACAGGCCGGCAGGGCTTGTCCAGCCTGCATTTTTAAAAATTAGCCCAGATGTTTCTGATGTACAAAGTTGAGTACCACTAATCAAAACAAAAGAGTCACATACAGATGTCACTTGCTTATATTTTCCGGCAAAGTTTCACTTGTAGTTATTCTGCTTCTATCATCCATTGAAATTTTCTAATGGTATCTAAATTCTTGAAAACTTGGCTACAGCCAGGAACGGTGGCTCACACCTGTAATCCCAGCACTTTGCAGGGCCATGATGGGAAGACTACTTGAGTCCAGGAGTTCAAGACCAGCCTGGGCAACACAGCGAGATCCCTATCTCTACAAAAGAAAAAGTACGTCAATTAGCTAGGTGTGGCGGCATGAGCCTGTAGTCCTAACTACTTGTGAGGCTGAGGCAGAAGGATCGCTTGAGGTTAGAAGATTGAGGCTGCAGTGAACTATGACCACACTAGCGCACTCCAGCCTGGGAGACAGAGTGAGACTCTGTCTCTAAAAAAGAAAAATGACAAAAAAAAGAAAAAGAAAATTTGGCTATAGACAACACAAATAAATCATAGCATAAAATAGCTTCTACATTTTTCACAATAACATAAAATAGTCATCATAAAGATTCCGATTATATGCTTATTACAGTTTATATCTAAATTTACATCTAATATCTAATCCACTGGTCTTAGTGCTACTATAAATTAGGCATATTGATACAGCTATATCACAAAAAGCCTTTGAACTTTAGTTTCACTGGACTACATGCTTATACAATGGGTTTCAGATCAATAAATCACTCTTATCTATATAAATAGGCTTTCCTTTTTCTTTTTTTTTTTACAAGACAAATATGAAAGCTTCCATTGCTGGTAAAATGCACAATGTAATCTGAAGTGCTTAAATGAAAAGTATTAGACTAAATTTAAAATTGTTCTCTGGCACCCAGAGGTAAAAGAAAGGATTTCCCCCATTCCCGAGTTGGGCATTGCCTAAAAACTTTTTTCTTAATAATAAAAAATTATCTTTCACACAATATACAAGGAGAAGAAATTGTGGGGTTTAAATACCACCAAATATCTAGTCAGTAGTTGATTTTCAGCATTTTTGGCAGGTCTGTCAATTAGGTTAGAGCCCACGGCTAACAAAACAAACACCCACACGGTCCCTCTACCCTTCCGGCTAGGCAAGAGACAGGGCTTCCCTGGATGACGAAAGGGCATGAGGGAGGCAGAGCGCCACCCACTGTGCTCAGCTGGCGCACAGCATCACATCTGTCTTGATATCTGACAGGATTTCTATCATCGCACTTTTGCTACCCTGCCTTGCTTCCTCAGATGCACAACTGTTCTCAAAAACTGTCACTGATGATGCAAACTTATTAGAGGCTTGAGATGCTTGGGAGACTCCTTGAGGCAATCCAAAGAGACCCAGAGCAGCCTCCCAGAAGGAGGCCTGAACTAGGACCCAGAGATATGAACTGATTTCCCGTGGCGGCTTAGTCTAAGCCCTTGCTACTCAAAGTGGATCAGTAACATCAGCAGCACCGAAGAGCTTGCTGAAAACCACAGGGCCCACCCAGCCCTACTAGATCAGACTCTGCCTGTTAACAAGATTCCCAGAGAATGCTGAGCACATGAAGGCAGTGAGATGCCCTGAACCGTGATCTGAAGAAAGTCACTTAATCAACAGGTGTGTTCACACCTGCATCTGAGGGATGCGGGTACTTTACCTGCTATTTTTTTTTTGGTAGAGATGAGTTTTCACTATGTTGCCCAGGCTGATCTCAAACTCCTGGCCTCAAACAATCCTCCCACCACAGCCTCCCAAAGTGCTGAGATTCCAGCATGAGCCACCACACCTGGCCCCACTACCTGCCTATCTTCAGAATAGGTCTATAGTGGGGATCAACGAGTTTTGGAAAACAAGAAATGGTTGTCACACAAGTATAAGCCTCACTAGCCTCTACTCAGAGGAGCAAATATGTCTACCTTGGCCACGCCCTACAAACATCATCTTAAACACACCTAACTTGCAGTAGCTTTGCCATGATGTAATAGCACTCCTCTAATACCCTCTGGCGAGTGAATAGTTACCAAGAGTGGCCCTTCCATGTACTCAGCATCACACAGATCTTTCATCCAAAGAACATATAGCACAAAGAAGAAAAAATGCACTTTCTCGGGACTTCTGGGGCAGCGGGACTAAGTGGCCACCACAAACTTAAAGCATCACTGGAGCCATTTGCTCTAAATGTAAGCAACCACAGCTTCTAACATTCTATTTCCCCATGTATCTTTGTTTTATTACAAAATCATTTGCCTTGTCGAGTCTTCAAGTAAAACTGGTGACTTACTGTTTGCCATATTGTTTTCCTTCAATTTAGTGCCCACTGTACACCTGACCTCCCTTCTGAGAAGCAGAGACCTACCCCTCTGAGATTTAAAATTAAAACCATCTCTGTTAGACTTTGCTAACTAAAATTGGAATTCTTACAAGGGACCACTTGGCTCCTGATGGATTAAAAAAATAAGACAGTATGGGATTTGGGAATGTTTGCCCTGGTGCTATAGATATATATTAGAAAATTTCTAAAAATAAATGTACTTCCTACCTACTTCCTACCTACTTATTCCACAGGGATTTTGTATATAGAAAGAGTCACATATCCCTCAGCAAATGAGAAGCAGACTAATTTTATTTGAGACAATATTTGCCTGGTCTAATCTCTCTACCTCTCTCCACAGGACCCGACTTTGTGTTTTCCTTTCTTTTCCACTACATTTAGTTGAGCCACACTTCTTACTAACACCCTTCTCTGCAGGCTTTAGCCCATCTATAAAAATAATAATCCCAAAGTTACAGAAAATCTGATTTCTCCTTCAATTATACCATTATCACTACGCAAACACTATGGCTTTAAAATTACTGGTGTTTGTTTTAGTAGCATTTTTCAAGTGGGATGAAATGGATGGAACAGCACAAATATCCTGCCTCACTCTGTCACCTTGAAGAGAGGTTGTAAGATTTTCTGTCTGTTTACTTGAAGTTTGCACTGCCAGAATATAAATGCAAAACAGTCAGTCATTTCGAGCACCTGAAGCAGATTTTAAAGGGCACTGTTCAGAACTATTGATTACAAGCATTCTAATGTGTCTTTCATGCCAAGTCCGAATGGGAATGTAGGGAGCCCACTGGCTGTAGACCCTTCTCCTGCCCACAGGACCAGCTGCTAAGGCCAAGGAGAAGAGCACACAATCTGCTGAGGGCAGTGAAGATCAAGTAGGGATCTCTTGGGAAGAGAAGGTCAGGGCCCCTAAATCATCGGTCTTTGGATGGGGAGGTCCCTCAGCAGGAGAGAATGTAGGGAGAGCTGCCAGAGCGGGTCCAAGTGTTCACAGGCCACATTGGGAGGCAAGGGTGCCTTGTGCCCTAAGGATGGGGAGGCAGTCAGTGACAGAGGACAAGGATGCCTGATCAGTGCTCTCAGACAGAAGTCAAGGTGTCTCCCCTCCACACTCCCGTCCCAATGCCAACTAAGAAGGCAGCTGGGGGAGGGAGGTTGGTCGACTGACAGCAAGCCCACATGTCAAAATGTTCGCAAGCATGCCTTCCACCCAATGTTGGTGCCTGCCCAGCTGGGGACACGTGGGTATGCTGGGAATCCACACCCAATACACAGGCTCACGGGGACATCCCATGGGAAGGCACTCCTTTCCAACAGGCACCCACAGGACCACACCAGTAGGCCCTGCTGGGCATCTCCCGCTATAGCCCGGCACTGGGTGGGATTCAGAGCATGAGCTGTGGAGCACAGACCCACAAGCTCAGGCCTCGCCTCTGGCTCCCATTAGCTCTGTGGTTTGGGGAAAGTGATTTATGCCACTCCAAACATCCACACCCTCATCTGTGTAATGGGCTTAATAAAAATGCAGATTTTCATAAGGCTGACTAGAAATTAAAGGAAGTAACTCATGTAAAGCACTTAACAGAGACTAAAAAGGGCATGGCATTTGATTATTGGGACATCAGTCTTTTTATCCTCACTTCTCTCTTTCCTTTGCATATAGAGAACACCTAATATATAATCCCGAAATTCAGACAGCATTTCTTAGTCCTGAAAAGAGAACAGAGAAAGAGGAGGCACGAGGAGGAAGTTAGGCAATCACTGAGGAACAAACACAAAGTGGGTAGAATCATGCCTCTTCCTTTAGTAGTCCCAGGGCCTGCAGGAACCAGAGGAAATGATAAAAACATGCATGTGAACATGAGTGTGTGTTACATGGAGATAAAGAAGATGAGCACTTGATCATGAGCGTGATAAATGGAGATAAAGAAGGTAAGCATGTGACTGTGAGGGTGTGCTATATGAAGATAAAGAAGATGAGCACATGACCACGACCATGTGTTACATGGAGAAGATGCGCACGTGACCGTAAGCGTGTGTTACATGGAGATAAGAAGATAGCACATGACCCTGAGTGCGCGTTACATGAAGATAAAGAAGATGACCAAGTGACTGTGAGCATATATTCCATGGAGATGAAGATGATCACATGACCATGAGCGTGCATTACATGGAGAAAAAGAAGACGCGCATGTGACTGTGAGTATGTGCTATATGAAGATAAAGAAGATGAGAACATGACCATGACCTTGTGTTACATGGAGATGAAGACGAGCTTGTGACTGTAAGTGTGTGCTACATGGAGATGAAGAAGATGAGCACATGACCATAACATGTGTTACATGGAGATGAAGAAGATGAGCACGTGACTGTAAGCATGCGTTAC
Source organism: Tarsius wallacei (assembly GCA_963574415.1). Lineage (NCBI taxonomy): Eukaryota > Metazoa > Chordata > Mammalia > Primates > Tarsiidae > Tarsius > Tarsius wallacei. Next base: position 14,678 of record CAUYQG010149862.1, on the reverse strand, counting down.
ATGAAGAAGATGAGCATGTGACTATGACGAGCATGTATTTCTTGGAGAGAAGTGCTTCAGAAGAGCCGGACATGCAGATGGGGAACGTCTGCTGTTGGAAGAACTGCAAAGAAGGAAGAAAGTGAGCCCTAGGGTCATGGGCAGAGCACTCCAGCCAGATGGAATAGCCAGATGTAAGGCTCAGATAGCAGCACAAGGGTGAGTTCAAGGCTGGTATAAAGACAAAAAGTGGACGTACAGGCAGCCCAAAGAAAAACTGGAGTATCTATTGGAGTGCAGATCCCTTGAAGTACAGGCTTCGTCCCCAGGTAAGTGTTCTAGGAACCCATTGGCATCACTGTATCAGCTAGCATTGTTGTGATAGGCTGTATTCCGCTTCAGTTAATTTTTTTGGAGACTCTTTCAACATGCTTGCCCATTTCACGATGGGTGCTTTACCAGTGCAGCTGCCGACACCGTGCTGAGTGTTCAGCAGTTTTTGAGTAAAAACAGCATGATCCCCATGCCCCACCCTCCCTATTCACCTAAGCTCTCTCAACTGACCTTCTTTTGTTTCCCTAGATGAGAAATGTCCTCAAAGGGAAATGTTTTGCCGATGTGGAAGAGGTGAAACAAACAAACAAAAAACAGCAGAAGCACTAAAAGGCATCAAAATTCACAAGCTCAAGAACTGTTTCGAGCAGTGGAAAAAGTGTCTTGATAGGCATATTGCATCAAATGGAGAGTACTTTGAAGGAGACTGAAGTTTAAGCATGTAAGAATAAATACACACTTTTTTATAAATAAATTCCATTTTTGGGGGGACACCCCTCATGTGTCATGATCTTTGCCCAGCACTGACAAGGGTCTCCAGGACACCCTCCTGTAGAAGACAGGAAATAAGGACCCTGTGGGACTGAATAGTTTGGGGTCCAATGGATCAGTGATGATTACAGCTGAGGAACATAAGCAGTATCTATGCCAAGCCCTATTCTTTTCAGCACTTTTGACAATTGCTTAAAGACACAAAGGCCATGCTTACCTTCTTGACACACAGCTACATACAAGCTCCTGGTCCCCAGAATCAAGACTTGGACAATCCCAACAGGCTGGTCAAAACTAATAACCAATTCATTGGTACAATTTGCTTGAGAGAAAAAAGCTTTAAAAAGCTTCTTGGGCAACCCCCTGGGGTCCCCTTCCACTGTGGGAGCTTTTCTGTCCTCTCAAGACATCCTGCTCTTAATTAAAAAAAAAAAAAGCTTCTCAAGTGCAAATAGGAATCAGTCCAATTTTTAAAAAATAAAATAAATTTTTTCCAAAAGGAAAAGATACTGTAACAGCCAAGAATGCAAGTTAATCACTAAAAGCAAAATAGATTATGAAGGCCAATCTGCATAACAGGATTGTGGCAGCCAGTCAGTGATTCATACCAATAATCCCAGCACTTTGGGAGGCCAAGGAAGGAGGATTGTCTGAGCTTAGAAGTTTGAGACCAATCTAGGCAACACAGCAAGTTTGAGACCACTCTAGGCAATACAGCAAGACCTCATCTTTATAAAAAATCAAAAAATTAGTTGGGTATGACAGTGTGATGTGCCTGTAGTCTCAGAGTAGTCTGAGGCAGCAGAATCATCTGTGCCCAGGTGGTTGAGGCTGCAGTAAGCCATGATCCTGCCAGTGCCCTTTAGACTGGGAGAGAGAGTATAAACCTGACTCAAAACAAACAAACAAACAAATAAAACAGTGGTGATTTAGTGAAGGAGAAAGGTACCATCAGGGCAGAGGTCAAGGGAATACCATCGCATCAGCTCAGGGTTCCACAGGGACAGAGGAGAGGACTGTTACTCAAGGAGTCCCCAACAGTACCAAGGACAATTAGCCTGGAACAGAGTCTAGAGGAAGCAGCAGCCTCAGTGATCCTCCATCCTCTGAAGAGCAGGAAATAGAAGCAAATATGTTCTGGGTGGCTTCAGGTACCAGACCAGAACCAAGGGATGAGATGACAGGAAGACAGGATTCAGGCTCAGCCTGAGAAAGCTCATTGGGAAACTTGGAACCATTCTAATACGAAGCAGGTGGTTTTACATAGTTATCCACATCCCAACCACCGCACTAAGAGTTTTCCAGCAGACATTATCACATGTCAATCCCACAACTATTCCCTGTAAGTACAGCCACCATGATACCAGGACACTGTATTGAAACACTGAAACTCTGGTTCTGGTGCTTTGGCTGTTCTGTTGCTTTTGGACACAAGTCACACCCCGGTCCCTCCTCCAGGGCTTCCCTCTGTGCCCCATTCCCCACCCTCCCCAGCCCCCAACAGGGAGCCACAAGAGCTAGAAGGAAGAGCCCTCCTCCCTCTGCAGCAGGCAGGTCTCTCTCAGGCAGCAGAGGAAGAGTGAGACCAGGCACAGTCATCCTGTGTAGGCTGGGAGAAATCCAACCCTGGCCATTCTGCAAGCAGCTCCACCTAGGGGCTTCCACAGCAGGACGGTGCTGGTAATGCAGGGGCTCCATGGCACCCCCACGTGGAGGGACTGAGGCAAGAGACGCAGTGGGTCAGGAGCACCAGAGAGACCTCCACACTATGGCAGGTGGCTTTATCCTGGCAACGTTCATATCACCGATTTTTTTTCCCCCAATGTTAGGAATCTTGAATGCTTTAAAAGAATATATCAGTAATGCCATCATGCTCCCTTATCTCAACCAATACGGCAACAGGCATAACTAATTCTAGTTCACAGGTCAGAAACTTAGACAGTTCACAGCTCCCAAGGGGGAAAGCTGGGACTTGAATGCAGACTCCAAAGCCCATGCTTTGACCCCTGAACACTGGAGTGCTCTACTCCTGTTTTCAGAAAGGTTCCCTCAAATGAGCTCTAAGTTCCTTCCCTAAGTTCACATCTGTGACTACCTCAGGTCTACCCATGCTGAAGAGGCCAGCTCTCTGCTTCCCTATCAATATGAAACAAGCCCCAGGGATCTCTGTCAGGTAGATGTCTGGGTACTCTTCTTGGCTCCATTTCAAGGCTAGGCCTTACCTTCGTATCTGCTGGGGGAATCACACGCTTTCTGCGGGGTGGCCACTCGGAGGAAAATCTGTTGCCTCCAAGAATGTCTCCGGGTCTTCACAGGGGTCTCCCCAGAGTTGCCAAGATGGTTTGCTTTGGATTCAAAGTCCCTAAAATTATAAGATGATTGATTTATGATTGATGAGGAGATATCAATGGGGTTCTTTTTAAGCTAGACTTTTTGTTTCTAAACAAAGCACTAAATTATGAACTATCTTTGTATAAACAAACACAGATAATCACAGAAGTTAAATCAAGCTCACGGTGGGTCATCACTCCTAAAGGACTGCTTTCTTACAGGATGCTTTTCATGAAAAGACCACGGTTACACACCCTGAAATGATTTCTATTGTGACAGATATTGAGAAATATGCTCCAGGCAGACAGCAGACACTCCCTCTCTGTTGCTCTGCCTGATTCGTTCTGAACACAACGAATCTTCTCTTTAATAAATCTACCTTTCTTCATTTAAAAAAAGAAAGAAATATACCCTGCATGTCATAGCTTACAATTGGGCCTCTCTGGTACCACTTAGAAAAGAGAAAGTGCCTAAAACGGGCACCGTCGGGGGCTCAGGCTGCCCTTGTATGAATATGGGATTATCTTCTCTGCACCAGCCTACATCTCCATGGATTGCCACAAAAAAATTTCAGTCTAATGTTAAAGAACCATCAAGGCAATAATTATGAAGTCACTTGATAACGATTGTTTTAACATCTGTATTTTCAAAACTACAAAGTGTAGTTATCAAGGTATACACACACAATCTAACCATTTATTTTTTTCCCTATTCACAGGACAACTTGGGAAGGCCCTTGAAACTTACACCCGTGTACGTTACCACCTCTAAGCAATAGTCTTCACTTACAGATCAGACATCCTGACATATGATCTGACATTCTAGGTGACTTTAATCCAGGTATGCTCACATCACTGATTTTCCCCCCAATATTATGAATCTTGAACACTTTCAAAGAATATATCAGCAAGATATCATGCTCCCTTATCTCCAATATGGCAATAGGCATAATTAATTCAGATCACAGGTGAGAAATGTAGACATACACTCCCATACACTCACTATCTAGAAACACTGTTCTTGCTCAGAGACTTGATTAAGACTTTTTTTAATCTTCTGAAGGTAACAGTACATTAATAAACAAATCCCTGTCAAAACTGGAGAACAGATTGCATATTCTTTTAAATGACATTCAATAATGACAAAGAAAAAGAAAGAACAACAGATTTAGCTAAAATGATTTCTTTAAATGGCAAAACAAAAGTTAAAACATCCTTGTATACCTAACAATATTCAACACTTAGAACACCCATGCTTGACATATCTAAATTAAGCCCTACCTTTTCGTGTTCATAAAGTCAGAGGTGTTATTTTCATCTACAGGAGCCAGAAATTTTAGAAAATTTGGCACAGAGGAAGAAGAATGAAGTTTTTTCCGCAGGGCATTACGGTAGGAGATGCTGAGAGTTTGGTTGAAAAAAAAGTTGAGGATAAAGAAACAAAAACACACAAGGTATAAAACACAAGCTTCAAAATAAAAGAAACATTTTCATTCTAATGCTAGGTAAACCAGGTAAGAAATTAGAAACAGTTCACAGATGAATTTTAAGTTTACTTTTAGACAATAAAATTTGACATTAAATGAATGGAATCAATATATTAATATTAAAAGATCAGTCCACCTTCCGAATGACTTTTCCTTTCAAATAAAAAAAAAAAATGATTTCCTAAACGAATCAGGAAGTTTCTGATATGGCACAAGCTGCAGTGTACACAATCAAACACAGATGCTAAGCCGTGTAGTGTGTGCACGCATGTGTGTCCACTAGGGCGAGAGAATGTGAACATAGTATATAAAAACAGTTTGCCACCAAGACCTGTTTTCATAGTATTTTTTTTTTTTTTTGAGCCAGAGTCTCCCTCTGTTGCCCAGGATGGAGTGCAGTGGCATAGTCATAGCTCTCTGCAGCCTTGATTTCCTGGGCTCAGATGAACCTTCCGCCTCAGCCTCCTGAGTAACTGGAACTACAGATGCATACCACCACACCTGGATAATTTTTATTTTTTGCAGAGACGAGGTCTCTGCCCAGGCTGGTCACGAACTTGGGGCTCAACTGATCCTCCTTCCTTGGCCTCCCAAAGTACTGGGAATACAGACATGAGCTACCATGCCCGGCCTTCATAATAATTTTTAAAAATTTAATCAATAGTAAAATTAAGTTGATTCAAATAACAGCTGGATAAGAGACCAACTGTAAACAAGAACACACACACACACACACATACACACACACATGCGTGGTGGCTCCGGCTTCCTGAGGGACATCCCCCCATGCGGCAACTCCTTGCACATAAGTGTAAGCTCCCCAGGAAGACAGACAACACTGAACTTGCCATGCGAGTGGGCTCACCTCTTCGGCACAGCATTCCCACTGTGCTCTCCGCTGGAATTATGTTTTAGGTATTTAAAAAAGTTGGGCGAGGAGGCAGAGGGATTAAGACGAGGTGGAGGGGCAGGAGCGGAAGACGGGGCTGGGCACCGCGTAGACTCGCCCGTAGGCAGAGGGTCCACACTAGACAGCAATCAGAAAGAGCCAAGGGGTTAGCGGGAAAGGAGAGCCCCGATGGGCACAGAGCAGACAGAGAAGGAGCAGACAAAGAAAGAGCAAACCCGCTTGTCTCCTCATCCCCACACAACTGTAGGGAGAGAACCTCTTTCTACTTTTCTCCCTTATCGCTGTTCTCCCTCCAGCAAAGGTCATTTTCAGTAAAAATAAATAAATAAATAACCAAATAAACAAGAGTTTGTCAAGGGCCACTCCTGACCAATTCCCACCTGTCTACGTTCCCACTCAGACTTTTTTCCTCTACACTCTTTTTGAGAATTGACAGGAAAACATAGGGGAAAAAAAATTTTTTAAAAAGCAAAAAAAAAAAAAAAAAAAAAACCCAACGTTTTCAAAATACATTTCTTTTCAAAAGGATCCATGTCCTGTCCTGAACTGCAACATCTTGTTTCCTGTACATGGAGAGTGTTCCCGAGAGGACAAGAAAGCAGCATGGGCGATGCTAGGCAGGCAGACAGACAGGCACGTCTCTACCGCCTTCATCGCCGGTGTCCATGATAAAGCTACATTCTTAGGGGAGAAAGAAGAAGTACTGATACTAAGTCCTACCACCTCCGGCTTGTGAGAAATGGCAGATTTCACAAGAGAACTAGGACTGTCCAGATAGGACTGTTTCCATGATCACGGAAAATGCCAGAAACAGGCGTAAGGCAGAACAGATACTGTGCAGACAGGGTGTTAAGAAATGTGACATGAAACTTACGCAGTTACAACCAAACTACGCTTATCTCTAAGATGTCACATTTGTTCAATATTTGCTTTGGCAATAGGCTCTGCTTTTGTGATTAGTTATCTAGCCGAATTCCAAAGAACCAAAAACTATTTTCAATGGTTGACTATAAACAAAGCCGAGCAGCTCTGTGATGTCATTTGGAGTTATGCTCATCACTTCAGTGGAAACGTCTCCAACACTGCAGTTACAGACTTGACCTCTGCAACTCTGTTATCCGGGAATGGGCCATGTGGACATGCGTGTCCTGTGACGTCCACGGATGTCAGTCAGAGGAACATAGCAACTGTACGTCAGTGTGGCCCAATTCCATACTTATTAGATGAGGCATTTTTAAGGATTTTTAAAGTTATTTTATTTTACTTATTGTATTTGTCTGAGTTGGAGTCTCACACTGTGGCACAATCATGGCTCAAAACAACCTCAACCTCCTGGGTTCAAGCGATCCTTCCACCTCAGTCTCCTGAGTAGCTGGGACTACAGGTAAGTGCCACCACACTCAGCTAACTTTTTTATTTTTATTTTTGTAGAGACTAGTCCTTGCTATGTTGCCCAGGCTGGTCTCGAGCTCCTGGGCTCAGGTGATCCTTCTATCTTGGCATCTCAAAGTGTTGGAATTATAGGCATGAGCCACTGCACCGGCCTACAGTTTTTTTAATTTTTTTTTAATTTTTTTTATTTTTTGAGTTGAAGTCTCACTCTGTCACCCAGACTGGAGTGCAGTGGCACACTCCTGGCCACCACAGCCTCAACCTGCTGGGGTCCGGCGATCCTTCCGCCTCAGCCTTCCAAGTAGCTGGAACTATAGGCGTGCACTATCACACCCGGCTAATTTTTGATTTATTGTAGAGATGAGGTCTTGCCAAGTTGCCCAGATGGGTCTCGAACCTGCGGGCTCAGGCAATTCACTCGCCTCGGCCTCCCAAAGTGCTGGGATTACAGGCTTAGCCATCAAGCCCGGCCTAAAGTTATTTTTAAAGATCACTCTGTGTCCATTTATAGTCTCTGGCACACAGGTTAAATTAATTGCTAAGGGACCCTTGGATGGAACAGAGAGAACTTCTGATTATCCATCTCTAAACCAGAAAATGTCAACTGTTCATTTCAGCCCAACTCCAATGAAATTAGTCAATCTTGCTAGAAGAGTCTAGAATTCCTAATGAAAGAGATTTTAGAAAACATATACTCCAATTTTGTTATACAGAGAAGTTCAACGAATTTTCCCAGGTCACAAGTAGAGCCAGGACCAGATTCTGAGGCGCTGGGTCCACCCCAGGCGTCCATGTGACCCTGTGAGGCCAGCTCGTTCCACCTGTTGGCTAGTTGGGGTCACTATCTCACCATCCCACCGCAGCTCTGTTCCGGGTCTTCCGACAAGGAAAACCATCTGCTCACACACTTGATGGTTTCCTCACAGCTAGCGGCAAGTCCCACAGTCAATAGTGTCTCTTACAGCATTGAGGAGGCATTCTGATACATTTTGGGTGTCACTTTTGCTTACTTTCACCTGCTTCCTGATGCTATGTGTACCAGTTACAACCATCTCCTCTACAGATTTCCCAAGGGAAGTGGGAAGGAACGTAGCACTGCATCAAGTTTTATCTTGTGAAGCCAGGAGTAGAGCCTGACTCATTTCTCTTTCAGCAAGTACACGTGCCCAGGATGTACATACCTGGCTAGCCACAGATATTCCCCAGCTATTTATACAACAAATGTAAACAAATCTTACTTTCGGTCATGAGGAGTCTCTGTGCTCACTGAGTGATACCTCACAAGTTTCCTCTGCGAGACCCCTGGAGACCCCTGGGCAGGTTCCAGAGGCTCCTGGCATTCCATGGGGAGATGGCTCAGGGTGTTGGCTCGCCTCCGGAAGGCCTGCTGGGGTGACAGTGGGGCAGGCTCTTCGGGGAGATGGCTCTCTGCATCACTGGACAGGTCATCTGAGGAGCCGGGGAGTTTGAAGGAGCTCTCAGAGACAGGCAAGGCCTCCTTCTCCCACATGGACGGCTCCTGGTGGCAGACAGACAGCAGGTCAGACACACCACACATGGGGAACTTTGTGGGATCTACAGATTTATAGGCCCGGTGCTGGAAAACATTTCACTACGCCCATCTTGTGAGGATAATGACATCTAGAGGCTGCTGCCCAAAGTGTAAGAAAATAAAGGTCCATCAAATATCTGTTCCTCAAAGACAAGATGCTGCTTTGCTGGAGAAATGGGGACATGGCCCAAGTACAAAAGAAAAAAAAAAGTACAAAAAAAGTACAAAAGAAAAAAAAAAGTACAAAAAAAAGTACAAAAGAAAAAAAAAATGGGGACATGGCCCAAGGACAAAACACACAATATATAACTACCCTGGCCAATGCCACAAATAGTACCCACTCTCTAGAACTCAGGACTCTTAATAACTGCTTATAAGAATGAGTGGGCCAGGTGTGGTGGCTCATGTCTATCATCCCAGCACTATTATGAGGCTGAGGTAGGAGGATCTCTTAAAGCCAGAAATTTGAGACCAGCTTGGGCAATACAGCAAGACCTTATCCCTACAAAAAAAAATCTTTTAATTAACCAGGCGTGATAGCACACACCTGTAGTCCCACCTACTTGGGCGGCTGAGGTAGGAGGATCATTTGAGCCCAGGAGTTTGAGGCTGCAGTGAGCTATAATTGTGTCACTGCACTCCAGCCTGAGTAACAGAGCAAGAACCTGTCTCAAAGAAAACAAAAACAAAAACGACAAACAAGGAAGCATGAGGGCTTCACAACTGGTCTCCACTGCTTAATCGAGTTCCTTATCTTTGCCAAGTGTGTTCATACATGTTACACTCATACTTTAAGGCTCTCTGTGAACATGATCTACTGCTGAGGTTTAACTTAATAATCTTGAGACTCAAAACTCTACCAATATTCTTAGAATATAGGAAATCTCTCTCTGGGCACTTCTTGCTGTGACTCAGAAGAAATCATTTAACATCTTCCTATATACCTCAATTTCCTCATCTGTAAGGGGTAAACATTTATATCACCAAGTTTCAAGAACTAAGGAAGATAATACAACCAAAAGTACTTTTTATGCTGTAAAATGCTATACAAACATACGTTATTCTTTTCTTGGGTATTCAATAAATTGACGGAGTGGGTAACTCAAACATTTGTTGAGAATCATGACAATATTTGAAAATTGCATGCCTTCCTGACACAGGCTTTTGAAGAATGAGCTACTATCACTCACGCAAACTGGTGCTTAGCACTGTACCCTGGATACAAAAAAAAAAAACATAAGAAGAAGTATACCAGTTTGCCTCTACCGACACTGCTAGAAGGGATAAGTAAGTCAACATGAATAGAGCAAAAATGCGTAAGTGCATCTAATTATGGTCTAGAGAATCTAAATTCTATCTGTTCATTTGATGCACAGTTAATTCTAGATGACAGGTATTGAGGATTTTAATTTGAAAAAATTAAATTTGCTTATTGCAGGGAGAGGTCACATACATTTAATTTTATAGAAATTTGGCAGAAATAGCTTAATTCCTATCATACTATGAAATATTAACTACTTTTATAACAAATTTTCATTCTCCAGGACTATCGATTTCTGAGGATTCTTTTAAGAATTTAAAATTTTTTCTGAGCCGGGCATAGTGTCTCATGCCTGTAATCCCAGTACTTTGGGAGGTGGAGGTGAGAGGACTGCCTGAGTCCAGGGGTTCATGATCAGCCTGGGCAACTTGGCAAGATCTCATCTCTACAATAAATCAAAAAAATTAGTTGGTCATGATGGTGTGCACCTGTAGTCCCATCTACTTGGTAGGCTGAGGGGGAAGGATCGCCTGAGCCCAGTAGGTCAAGGCTGTGGTAACCATGAGCATGCCACTACACTCCAGCCTGGGCAACAGAGTCAGATTCTGACTCAAAAAAAAAAAAACGTGTCTGAGACAAACACATCACAGAAAGCAATCTCCACCACACAAACTGTTTCATCTAAATTCTTATTAACGTCCTTCCAAATTATGTGAAATAGTTAACCCTTAGCTTAATTTTATAGCCAAAAGGGCCACTTTCAGTTGTCAAATTTCAAGGCTATCCAGTTTCTCTGCAGTCCCCAGATGACCAATTAGAAGGGGTTCAATGATACAAAACAGCATCTCTCTATGGTAGTCTCTCCATCTGGGATGAAGAAAAGGCAGAGATAAGGCATGTACAGAAAGATACACGGTATGTGCAGGTGGCTTCCAAAAGGCTGTATATCTCTCAAAACTAACCTAGAAAATGAAGCTATGTGTATATTCCTAGATCTGCATTTTGGAGAAAAATAAAAAGCAAGCCCATTAGACGTACTGGAAAGCCACCTGAGTGACATGATTTCCTTCCTGGTGCCTTTACTGACACTGATCTATGTGGAACGCTTTCTCCTCTGTTCACCTCCGTGGGCATAATGCCTGTACTTTCTTCGAGATTTAATTCCAAAGCATAATTGCCTCCTTTCCCCAAAAGTCTTCCCTGGTTCCACTGACCAAACCCCACTTCCCTTCCCCTTGCTCCTCTGCCATCTAAGTCCCAGCTTCCCATATTTGTGACTCCCCAGAGTGGGCTTGCAGACCAACAGAATTGCCTGGGAGCTTGTCAGATATTTGGCATCCCAGTTCCCAGGAATCTGCACTTTAACCAGAACCCTTTGCGGAGGCTCTTGAAATTTGAGAGCCACTCCGCTAAGGAGCTGTTTCTCAAGCAGCACACCTTAACACATTAGTAGGCAGTACAATTTAGTAGCTTAATGTGAGCATTTTAACAATAAAATAGGATACCTGGTCCATTACCAGGGAAGAGAGGGCCAGCTAGAAGCCCAAACTTCACCTGCATACAGCTTACTTATGTAGTAAATCTTCACTTATTTCCCCACAACTCTAAAATAAAAGTGTGTAACTGAATGAGGAAAAAAATAAAATCAAAAAGGAACAAAATACCAGAATAAAAGAAAACAACAAAATGGCAAAAGTCTTTCTCTTTTAGAAAATTATTTACATATTCATGAACTAACCTTCCTAATCAAAAGACATAAATGGAATAAAAACTCTTAAAAAATAAAGTAAAATAAAATAGAACAGACAATACCAGTATGTATCATATGCTGTTCACAGTAAATACTGTCTTGTGAACTTTTCATTTAATGTGGGAGTGTGTAGGCATGTGTATCTGTGAGCTATGTCAAAAAGTTAAATGTGCTTCTTACTCTTGGCTACGATATAAAAACTCCTAAAGCCATGTGTCTAGGAGGGATCACAGAAGAATTCACACCTTTCCTGAAGTAAAGAGCTGACCCCCCAAAACACGCCCTCCCTCACAACTGCTATAACAGCAGAAGGAGAAGCTGGCCCTCCCAGCCCCAAACTCAGATCCATTTTTTGGTAGTTGTCAAGTTGAACTAACAAGCCTTATATATGCTTCCATTCCTCAAAAGCATGTGATTAAAACAGGACACAGACACAGATTTATTCTCAAAGAGAACTGTTAGCTTACTCATGATCACAAAGCTGTGCTTGGTGGCATACACCAGGGGTGAAGCTTAGCCACTTATTTTTTTTTAAAAAAGCTTAAAAAGGAAAGTTTAATTATAATCACAGAGCTAGCTACAGGATAAAGTTCCAGAAATTTAAGTTGCATATTTCTCTGAATCCACAAAACCACTTTTAAAGTTTTTGCAATTCTCTTTTATTATTGGAGAACCTATTTCAGAAAGAAATCCATTGGTTGCGTCAGAGCAAATTAGATCGTAGCCATCTAAAACTGTGATCCTGTATCTTGGTTTATGGAACAACCAACGGGTTTTCTATGAAATACCTTATGATACAATAGAACTACATGGCCAGCCCTCTGCCTGTGCCAAGAAATCTGAAGGCATCAGACTTTTAACGGCTGGAGGTATGTAGACAGGAAATGAACAAGACCTATTTGCTGGTTTCTTTGGGGTGTCATAAAGAAAAGTGTGCTTACTTTGCTGGTGTTTCTTAATGTACTAGACACGGAGCTGTCCAGATCCATGCTCGTGGAATGTTCCTGCAGGCCTCTGGCTTTATTACCCTACATGAAGAAAAGGCAGTCAAGTTACGACCCTGGAGGTTTTTGCAAAGGCATTGGTCAGAAGCATCTTGGGCTACTTCAGTAAGCTCAGGAGAAAAGCACCAACTAAGATGCTGCTAAGCATATATGTACATTAAGACAATCAACATCTCTGTCATTTTTTGCTGTTGTTTTTTTTTTAAGTAAGACACCAACTTAAATGTCCCAAAATGCCTTGTGGATGAGTCACTTGGCAGGGATGACAGGCAGGAAGAAGAGAAAATTTGTCGATGAGAAAAATCAACTGCTCAAGCAAGACCACTCAGCGACTCTCTCCCCCAGGTCACTAGTCATAGCCGGCCAGCTGTATGTCACTCAGACTGTGTTCCTTCTATTCCTTTGGGAGCTCTCAATCATAGCCCCTTCCAACCCTGGCTTTGTAAATGAACGTTTTTCATGATCTTAGAGATGTTGCAAAATTCTCAGAAACATCTTCAAACAAAATAAAATTTAACTTTCTTCTAAAAAAATAAAGTAAACGTTTCAAAAAATTGAAAAGAACCATGAGAAGGTATCACACGCTCCAGAAAAGTGTTAAACTTTGAAAATGAAAAATGTGATTTCTCAGATGTGCCATCAAGATTTTTTATACTCATGCGGGGAAGGGGTGATTTCTTAAAGAACTGGAGCATATGTGTACCCTGTTCTTCCTGTATAGCTGTAGTTAGCAAACATTTTCTGTGAAGCTCCAGATAGCAAATACTTTATGCTTTATGGACCATATGGTATCTGTGTCAACTATTTAACTTTGCACAAAAGAAGCCTTAGATAACAGGTAAACAAATGGATGTGGCTGTGTTTCAACAGAACTTTATTTTCAAAAATAGAAGGTGGGTTCCAGAGAGTTCCAGAGACCTGTCAGTAGCAGGTGACAGCAACTGGCATTTTATGTCATCTGCAGAAAGAGCAGGACCCACACCTCAGTGTACCTACTCTGTGATCTTTACAGGAACTAGCCAACAAATAACATTCTTTCAGGATGCAAAAAAAAATCCCATGGGATATAATACAAAAAAGTGGAGTTTTGGTTTTTTTTTAAAGCCTAGGCCAAGTTACAAACAATTCATAATGCAGATAACATCATTCTAAGACTGAGAAGACATAAAAAAGGCTTTATACTTCATGATGAGCATGGATGGAATGAAAACATAGAACTGAACACTGTACTCTCTTAAAAGGTGATTTAACTTACAGCAGGAGAAATTATGCTACTTACCCGGGACAAAATACTTTCTAAAGACTCTGTTAAAGATCTCTTTGCTTTGTTTTTCAGCATATCAAGCCTCAGTCGAGTGGCACTGGGTGGTAATTCACTTCCAATATTCTCCGCTGAGATCTGCGGTGTCTAAAAAGGAGAAAGGATGAAAAGTGAAGTCACAGAGTGAGAACTCTCTTTTTGGCACTGAGCAATCCTTCAGATTCTGTCTGTGACTGTGACCCTATCTCATCTGCTCCTTAGTGATGCAGCTGCAAATCTAGGAAATAATTTTGCCTCAAAGAGTTGCTCTGACTATCCCAAATGAAATGAGGAAACATGCTTTGAAACCAATCAACTCAGGCTCTGCAATAGTATCAGAGATCTGTCATTTACTAATGAGGCCTCATGCAAGTTTCCTACTTTCTTTGAGCCTCAATTTCCTCTCCAGTAAACTGAGACCAACAACAAAGTCTAATCATAAAACTGTGTTATTAGATTAAAACAGGTGGAGTAGCCGGGCTCGGTGGCTCAGCCTATAATCCCGCGCCTTGGGAGGCTGAGGTGAGTGGATTGCCTGAGCCCACGGGTTCGAGACCTGCCTGGGCAGGCGAGACCTCATCTCTACAATAAATCAAAAAAATTAGCCGGGCGTGGTAGCGCGCGCCTGTAATTCCGGCTGCTCGGAAGGCTGAGGCGGAAGGATCGCCGGAGCCCAGCAGGTCGAGGCTGCGGTGGCCGGGAGCAGCCACTGTACTCCATTCTGGGAGACAGCGTGAGACTCCAACACAAAAAAAAAAAAAAAAAAAGAAACCACAGATATTGAAACTATGGGGGAGACTACTGTATTTCTAAACTTTAATACAGGAGACAGAATAGAACATTAAAAATTATGTGATTTGCCCCAAAATAGGCAAGAACTAAGCACAA